>JADRCC010204649.1:0-32965 GCA_019843855.1 Hylomyscus alleni
ACACACACACATCTGTTCCTCATCCTCTCTCACTTACACACATACACATACATCAACACATATGCAGAAGGAGAGAGACTGAGGGAGTGAGGAGAAATGAGGGAAGGAGGGAGAGAGAGACAGAGAGAGACAGTCAGAGTGACAGGGAGAGAGAAAATGGTAATTTACCATTATTTATTCTGGAACTGGTCTCAGTGCTGGGTTTTTATGTGAATCTGTAGGATGGAAATATTGTGAATACAATTTTAGTACAGAATGATTAAAACATGGATCAAATAACTTCAGGATCAGTTCCTTTGTCTGAAAAGTCAGGACTGAGTGTGTGGCTTTCAGAGTACTTTGGATTATGACCACATATATATGGTGAGATGTTTGGGGGATCAAAACCAACTTACACGAAGTCTGAATTCATTCATGTTTTGTATACACAGTGGAGGGACATTAATGCCCGCATGCTTTAGAAAGTGAGCTTTCTGCGCCACAAGGTCAGATAATGGAATTTTCCATTTTTGCTATCAGGTACTAAAAACTTCCAGAGTTTGGAGCTTTTCAAGGTTCTCTTCAATTCTGCCTGAAGTGCTTGCTTATTTATATTGAGACATTTCAAGGTTCTCCTATAGAAGAAGCCTTTATGTAGGTAGTTCTTAAATGCAGCTTGCAAAATGCTACCATGATTTTGTCTGCTCATTATCAGGTTCCACTTAAGGGCAACATATCGGGTGTGTTTGTTTTTTTGATCAACAAAGGTAGAAAAGAAACCAGGAAATGAAGCAGGAATCTAGTTTGGATTTTTAAAACAAGGTTTCCTGTTTTGAGACTATAGACGGATGTACAACCTGTGACACTGCTTGTCCTCTGCCCTCCATTGCTGTGAGCATTCGCATCTCCTTTGCCTTTTACATCACCCACAGACAGCAAGCAGAGACCCCCTGGAATTAGTCAAGGAAGCTTAGAGAAAGTTAGCCAGCACTCTCCAGGGACATTTGTCCTTAAGTTTTAGAGGCAAAAGCCTTTCTATTTTTAAATTATTTTTTTGCAGGAAAAAGATATAAGATTTAAGTTAGAATGTATCTGTAAGTTTGAGATTTTTACAATGTAATCATCCAGCATGTACCCTTAAAAGGCTGGTACTGTTCTTACAGCAATCTCGTTCTCATTCCTTGTGGCTCTGATTCACTCTGGATTCAAGCAAGGAAGCATGTGGCCCATCTAGGTAAGAGGGGAGTAATAGATCCCGCAAGGTTGGGATCATGTCCCTAGGAGCAGGCTGGGGTGTGTAAGGGCTTGGAATTGTATTTGCATTGTTAACATTGTTTTGGATGAAAACACGATACTCCAAACATGGAGACATTTTTTACAGTAGGCCAAAAAATGAGTTGAGCAGTCTGCAGGAGAGTGTTGAGTGAGCCTTTCAGACATTACAATGCACTAAAGGAAAACTAACTTGTCTCTTCTCTCTCTTTCCCTTCCATTTCTTAAGTCCTTTCTCCCCAGAGAGTCATCCCCAAGGTGGTTAGACACAGACAGGAGAAGAAGTTTAAAGCCAGTATTCATTCCAGGTGTGAACTCTATCTCTCGGCCCTGGACAGGCAGAGCAAAGGATTGGAGAGAGAGGACTGAGAGCCACAGAGGGAGTGTGATGCCTTTCAGGACATGTGTCCAGAAGGCAGCCATTCAGGGTAGCAGCGTGGATAATGCCCGTGATGCCTTTCTGGGCATGTGTCTGGAAGGTAGCCGCTCAGAGCAGCAGCTTGGATAATGCCCTTACAACCGAAGCTCCTTTTAACATTCTCCATGTTTTAAATTTATCCCAGATTCAATAGGCCCACATCTGCAAATTTTATTTCTGCTGTATTGTTGAGTTTAC
Organism: Hylomyscus alleni; assembly: GCA_019843855.1. Lineage (NCBI taxonomy): Eukaryota > Metazoa > Chordata > Mammalia > Rodentia > Muridae > Hylomyscus > Hylomyscus alleni. Next base: position 1,868 of record JADRCC010204649.1, read on the forward strand.
TGTTTCCTGCTTCAAGAGTTAAGGGAACATTAGTTAATACTTGAAATATTTTCCTGGATTAAATATATTTAGCTTACGTTTCTAAGAAACATTTAGCCTTACATACATCCCTAACCACCCCTCCTCTTCCTCACTCTCCTTTCTCCTCCTTCTCTGGGCCTTTCTGCTTAGGTTTTTTTTTTTTTTTCTTCCATACTTGGACTTGGACTTGTGCCTCCTTTGCAATCTGCTCATCTTATTTGAGCCCTGATACACTGCTGTAAAGCATTGCCCATGGTCTATGTGTTCCATGAAGACAGAAAGGTGCGAACTGTGGGCAAAGAGTTTGGAATAATTAAATGCTCTTAGGAGTCATACTACGAGCCCGGTGTAACTCTGAGGCTCTCACACATACTAACTCATTGGACCAACCTCCCATAAAATAGGAAATTGGGAAACATCCAGGATTGATCTCTGGCCCTTGTTTGTAGAAACCCTGGTCTTTACCATAGTATGATGTTAGCCATTTAAATTTATTAGTAGAAAAAAGTCTGCCACTAACTAGCCTTTTAATACTCACTGTGGGGGAATATCAACTTTCTCATCTGAAAAGTGGGAATAAACAATGGTGTTTACTTCGTGGGACACTCACGGTCGGTCAGTGAGACCATGAACCTGGCAGGACACCTGCTCATCCTAGACCTTATGGTACAGCAAATGTTCCTAATCACCCTTGTGCCCTGGTTCAGATTATTGTCCTCTTCATTCTCCTCCCTCTCCTCCTTCTTCTCCCTTTCCTCTTTCCTCTCCTTCCCTTGTCTTCCTCTCGCTCTTCAGAAATGTACTTGCAGCTTATAGTCTACATCTATAGTCAATAGATATCATATGAACAAAGAAATGAAGGAAAGAATGAGTAAGTGAATGAATAAGTAGATGAATGAATGAATGAGTGAATGAATGACTGAGTGAATGGTTGAATGAGTGAATGAGTAAGTGAATGAATGAGTAAATGAGTAAATGAATGAGTGAGTGAATGAGTGAATTAATGAGTGAATGAATGACTGAGTACCACAAGGGTTTTTCTCTGAAGGTGATTTGTATCAATCTTTCCTGTGCCATAGATAAATGTTTTCCTTCAGCAAACTGACTGCAAGTGATCTGGGTGTGGCAGCTGCATCCCACGATAGGGGATGGCATGTCAGGCATTGCTCTGTTCCTCCCTTATAGAAGCATCTATGGTTGAAAAACAAAGTATGCCTCGACTGGAAACTTGTACCTTGGCCACAGAGAGGTGAGCTGGCAGGCTGCCATGCTTAAGGCGCAGAGTGAATACCCAGGATCTCTGTCCAAGCCTGGATGGTCTAACCCTGAGACATGCTGCTTAGCTCCACATTCTAAACTAGCTGCTTAGAACATTTTAAAAATGATTCCAATCATGTCAATGGAATTAACACGAAGGGCATTTCAAAAATGCTGAATTCAACTACTGTAAGCATCCTGTAAAACCATCGCTACTGCACCATATTCTTTGGTAATAATTTACAAAAACTGAAATGAGATATGTATTTTAATAATTACTTGAATTTATACCAAATCTCTATCCTTTTGGATTTGGTGGTTCCAACTGGTACCAACATGTTTAAATCACTGGAGTTTATTGGCCTTAAATGGATAAGCAGACAGCTTTTGCTGAGCACACCCAATGGTTAAACATAAGCCAGAAACTAACACCAAGTGTAGCTCAAGTATCCCTGAACCAAACTGATAACATCTCAGGTCTCCTAATTTGGGACAAACACCTCTCCATTTTCTCTCTGGCGCCTGCCCTGGTGGCTGCCATTTCTCCGCCTTTCTAGGGGAATTTACAACCTCATCATTCTGCCCTAAGATCTATGCAAGATCGAGTTGCCATGCATTCTTGAAGTTGGTCTTTCCTGTGTGTGCTTAGAACTTGATCTGGTACCAGATGGGTGTAAGGGGGATATGACCTAGAGACAGATCACAAAGAATCTGGCCACCTGTGCACAGTCATTATGTAACTATAGGTGCGTGCATGCCGCAGTACATGTACATATGTGTACAGGTAAGAAGACAACCTCTGGGTGAGTCTTCACTCTCTACCATATGGAACACAGTCTATTTGCAGGTCCTAACTGCATGGGCCTGGCCTGTGAGTCCTGCTTCTCTCTCCCTTTTGCCATAGGAACATTTAGATCACAAATTCATGCTACCATGCCCATCTTTATGTAAGCTCAGAGGATTAAACTAGGATTCTCATGGTTGTGTGGCAGGTACTTTATCCACTGAGCCATCTTCCTAGGTCTGTACTTCCTCTTTGTGGTAGGGTCTTACTATGAAAATCTTTGTGTGGATTGTTATAAGATTAACTGTGGCCTCATAAAAGAAACTGACAATGTTCCTTATATTTCTATTTTGTGGAATAATTTGAGGAGTATTGATGTCAATAACTCTTATTTGAAGGTCTGATTGGGAGACATTTGATTGACTGCTTATCTTTCACTGGGGTAATAGGTCTATCTAAATTGTTTATCTGATCTTTTAGATCTTCCAGTATGGTGGAGTACAGATGTTTAAAGTCTGTCCTTATCATTCTCAGTGCCCCACTTTTTGTTTCTTTATGACCCCCTCTTGTTAATTTGGATATTCTCTCTGCTCCTTTCAGTACTTTGGATAAGGGTTTATCAATTACTGATTTTGTCAAAGAAAAACAAACTTTTTGTTTCATTGATTCTTTTCATTGTTCTGTTTCATTTCCATTGAGTTCTAGAAAGTCTTTAATTTTTTTCTTTATTTCTGTCTTGACCCATTTTTTCATTCAGTATAGAATTATTCATTTTCCATGAGTTTGTAAGCATTCTGTTGTCTAAACCCAGCTTTAATTCATGATGGTCGGATTGGATGTAAGAGTTGTTTCAATTTGTATCTGTTGAGATTCCCTTTGTATCTAAGAATGTGGCCACTTTGGAAAAACTTCACTGAGGTGCTGAGAAGAAGGTATATTTTCTTCTGGTGAAACATTCTATGAAAATCTTAGTTCCATCTGGTTTATAATGTCTCCAGTATTTCTCTGTTTAGTTTTTGGCTGGATGACCTGTTTATTGGTGAGAATGGAATATTAGAGTCCTTCACTGTGTGAGGTTCAAGATGTGATTTAAGCTGTAGCAGTGTGTCTTCTACAAAGGTGGGTGTCCTTGCATTTGGGGCATAGATGCTAAGAACTGAAATGTCATCTTGGTGAACTTTTCCTTTGATGAGTATGTGGTATCCTTCCATATCTTTGTTGATTTGAAGTCTATTTTGTTAGATATTGAAATAACTATACCAGATTGCTTCATGGGCCCATTTGTTTGCAATATCTTTTTCTAACCATTTACTATGAGTTAATGTCTCTTCTTGATGTTGAGGTTTGTTTCTTGGATGCAGGAGAAGAATGGATCCTGTTTTTTTATTCCATTCTGTCTTTTTTATTGGAGAATTGAGAACATTAATATTGAGAGATATCCGTGGCCAATGATTGTTGATTCCTGTTATTTTGTTGTTAATTGATGGTGATGGTGGGGTCTCTCTCTCGCTCTCTCTCTCTCTCCCTCTCTCCCTCTCTGTTTCCTTTCTTTTGATATTGGTCTGTGATTATCTAGTCAGTGTTTTTTTCATGGGTATATTTAGTCTCCTTAGATTGGAATTTTCCTTCAAGTACCTTCTATAGGGTTGGGTTTATAGATAAATATTATTTACATTTAGCTTTATCATGAAATATCTATTTTTCTTTACCTATGGCGACTGAAAGTTTTGCTTGGCTTGGTACAGTCTGGGTTGGCAACTATGTACTCTTAGAGTCTGCAGCACATCTTTCTAGGCCATTCTGGCTTTTAGAGTGTTTATCGAGAAAGTCAGGTGCAATTCTAATAGTTCTTATATGTTACTTTTTTTTCCATTTCAGCTTTTAATAATCTTTCTTTGTTCTTTATGTTCAGTGTTTTGATTATTATATGGTGAGGGGACCTTCTTTACTGCTCCAATCTACTGGTGTTTTGTATGCTTCTTTTAACTTTATAGACATCATTAGATTAAGAATTTTTTATGATTCTTTTGAAAATATTTTTGGGGCCTTTAAACCTGGGATTATTCTCCCTCTTCTATTCCTACTATTCTTATGTTTTATCTTTTCATTGTGTCCAAATTTCCTGGATGTTTTGTGTCAGAAATTTTTTGGATTAAAATTTTTTCCTTCATCTCTTATATTCAGTTGGTGAAATAGTTGCTATTGCTGGAGAACTACTTGCCTCAAAGACTGAACAAAGAAAGAGAATAAGAGACCAATTTCCCTTATGAACATCGATGAAAATGTTCTCAATAAAATACTAGCAAGTAGAATTCAAGAACACACCAAAAAGATTATCCACTGTGATCAAATTGGCTTTATACCAGAGATGCAAAGATGTAACAATTATGTAACAAAGATGTTCAATATGTAACAATTAACAAATGTAATTTATCATATAAGCAGACTGAAAGAAAGAAAAAAACCCATACGATCATCTCATTAGATGCAGAAAATGCTTTTGATGAAATCTACTACCCTTTCATGATAAAAAAATCCTGGAGAGATTAGGAATACAAGGGACATACCTTAACATAATACAGGCAATTTACAGCAAGCCTATAGCTACCAGCAAATTAAATGGAGAGAAATGCCAAACAATTCCAGTAACATCAAGGACAAGACAAGGTTGTCTGCTCTCTCCCTATCTATTCAATATAGTACTTGAAGTCTTAGCTAGAGCAATAAAGTCATTGAAGGAGATCAAGGGGGAACACAAATTGTAAAGGAAGTAGTCAAAGTGTCTTTATTTACAGATGATATGATAGTATAGATAAGTGACCTAAAAAATTCTACCAGGAAACCCCTACAGCTGACAAACACTTTCATCAAAGTAGCCAGATACAAGATTAACTTTTCCAGGCAGCATATACCAGCTGATATGAGGCCCCCAACACATATACAGCAGAGGACTGCTGGGTCTAGGTTTAGTCAGAGAAGATGCACCTAACCCTCAAGAGACTGGAGGCCCCAGGGAGTTTAGAGGGCTGGTGAGGTGGGGGGTGGGGGATAGGGACATCCTCATGGAGACAAGGGGCAGGAAGGAGGTATGAGGTGTGGAACAGTCGGAGGGCGGACCAGGAGGGGAATAAAATCTCGAGTTTAAAATAAATAAATAAATAAATAAATAAATAAATAAATAAATAGGAAAAGGGAAGTTAAAAGAAACAACCTTCTACTAACAGGTGCTAGGCGTGTCTTCTGAGCTCCTGAGAAGAATGTAGAAGCCAAAAGCACCATCCTAGAGTATCCATTAAATACCTTAGAGGGCAATTTTCATAAGACTGTCTTTATGTTATTAAATGAGTCATCAATAAAACATAGCAAATGGGAAAAATCAGTCACGTTACTATACACAAATGACAAATGAACTGAGAAAGAAATCAGGGAAAGAACACCCTTCACAATAGCCTCAAATAATGTCTTAGAGCAGCTCTAGCCAAGCAAGTGAAAGACTTGTGTGATCAAAACTTCAAGTCTTTGAAGAAAGAACCTGAAGAAAACATCAGAAGATGGAAAGAGCTTCTATACTTGTGGATTGGTAGGAGTAACATAGTAAAAATGGCTGCCTTACCAAAAGCAACCTACAGATTCAATGCATTTCCCATCAAAATTCCAAAAGCAATTTTTCACAGAAATGGAAAAGACGATTGTCAGCTCCACATGAAAACACACACACTTGAAGAAATGTTCAGCATCCTTAGCCAAAAAGTAATGCAAATCTAAACTACTTTGAGATTTCATCTTACATCTGTCAGAATGGCCAAGACCAGTAAAACAAATGACAGTTCATGCTGGCAAGGATATGAAGGAAGGGGAACACTCATCCATTGCTGGTGGGAGTGCAAACTATACAGTCCCTGTGGAAATCAGGGTGGTGGTTCCTCAGGAAGCTGAGAGTAGATCTACCTCAGGATCCAGCTAGACCACTCTTGGACATCTACCCAAAGGACTCTATATCCTACTACAGAGACACTTGTTTATCCATATTAACTGCTCTGTTCATGATAGCCAAAAATTGGAAATAGACTAGATATCTATCAACAGATGAGTGGATAATAAAAATGGTATGTTTGGACAATGGAATAATATTCAGCTTTTAATGAAATCGTGAAATTAACAGGAAATGGAGAAGCTAGAAAAAAATCATTGTGATGAGGTAACCCAGAACCTTATGTGTGTGTGTGTATATATATATATATATCTTATATATATCACATATATCTATATCATATATATATAATATATATCTTATATATATCACATATATCTATATCATATATATAATGTATATCTTATATATATCACATATATCTATATCATATATATACATATAATGTATATCTTATATATATCATATATATCTTATATGGATGTTAGTTTTTTAAGCCTTCTATAAGCATGCTACAATCTGTATAGCCAGTGTTTAGGTGTAGAGAAAATGACTAGGAGTGCAGGAAGGCTCTCCTAAGGAAAGGGAAATGTATTTTGCTAGGGAGAGTGAAGATTATATGAAGAGTAGTTGAGAGGAGATGTTACCCTGATGGAATATGAAGCTGGACAATTAACTTTAAGGGCCATTTGAGGAGTTATGTGGAAACCTACTACAATTGAAGTTTCTTAAAACATCTACATATGTGAAAGAAATCATGTACATGAAATGAAAGAAATGCAACCACCAAATAATAGGATAGACAAAGCTCCAACCAAGTGAAACTTCCAGTGCCAGAAATGGATTAGATCTTACTGAGTCATTGGCCAAAGGGAGCCATGGAAACCCCAAACAGCTGAGTCTTTTTGCCAAGGCTATGGATTGCTCTCTATAAACTGATGTTAAGATTATATTCCTGAAGACAACACTTACTCATTGAACGTGAAAAACTGTAGCAGGTGCCTCCCTTGAGCTTCCACCCATACTGACTAGGGTTCATAGTACTGGAAGGTACTCTGCAAACCACTGGAAGAGAAAGCTAAACACCAGCCCAGCTACAAACCTTTTTATACACACTGGTGACCTGCCTGCATAATATGATGGTGTAATAGTGGCACAAACAGTGGAGTAACCAATGACTCTCTGATTGGATGTAAGGCCCATCCACAAGATGGAAGCAATGCCTGACTGCCCCAGTGATCAAGCATCTGAGACCAGCTAGGTCATGTGCCCAGGAGAAAACAAAACATTATTATTCTCCTAAATGAACATAGTAATCAGCTGGGCAGTGGTGGCGCACGCCTTTAATCCCAACACTTGGGAGGCAGAGGCAGGTAGATTTCTGAGTTCGAGGACAGCCTGGTCTACAGAGTGAGTTCCAGGACAGCCAGGACTACACAGAGAAACCCTGTCTTGAAAAACAACAACAACAAAAAAAAAAGAAAGAAAAAAAAAAGAAAAAACCAACAAAAGAACATAGTAATCAAATGACACTTAATAACATCAACTATACCTATACAGCAGTATCTTGTTCTGCCATCATCAGAGAGGCTTCCTCTTGCATTAGATGGGAACAAATACAGAGACTCACAACTGGGTGATGTTCAGAGACTGAGAGAGGTTGAATCCCTTGATCCTGAATTGGAGTTTCAGTTAACTTTATCAGATTCCTTCCTCGGGGCTCAGGGAACGGTATGGAAGTGATGATGGGGTTATAAGAACCAGAGGCAACAGATGTCACCAAGGATACAGCATCTTCCAGACATGACACACCAGGACTGATGCACATAAGAACTTATGGAATGTGTCAGTGTGCACAGGGCCTGCACATATTCAAGCCAGGAAAAAAAATGTAGTTCTCTCCATTGGAATCTCACTCAGTTTATCAACCATTTTTAAGTGTCAGCTCTGTAGCCAGCAGCAGATGCTCAACCCAAAACAATCTCAAGGGTATTTATGTAAGATTTTTGTCCTATGTAACTTTGGTCAGTTTTTAATCTTACTGGTCTATGTTGTCTGTTATGCTTTCCATTTGGTGTTTTCATGAGTTTTGTTTTCATAGCTGTGCTTCTGATATTTCTCTTCCTCCTCTTCTCTTCTCTTTTCTCTTCTCTTTTCTTCTTCCTCTTTCTTTGTTTCTTCCTTCCTTTCTCTCTCTCTTTGTTTCTTTGTTTGTTTCTTTCTTTCTTTTTCTCTTTCTTTCTAGTTTGCTTATTTTTTAAATTTACATGTTTCTTCTAAACAGAGAGAGACAGAAAGATTTGGAGTTTGATGTATGGGGAGGTGAAGAACATCTGGGAGGAGAAAGATGGGGGGAACCTATCAGAATATATTTATAGTTAAAATTTCTTTCAATTTCTTTCAAATTAAAATTTCTTTCAATTCAAAATAAAAGTGCATAGGAATCCACTTCAAACATCACAAGTTTATGGCAATCCCTGCTTATTTATTTTTAACCTGTAGAGAGTGGTGAGGAAATATGGCCGCACTTATAGGTTGGCAAATAAGAAGTTTTTATCCTCTACTGAAACTTATAAAATGATAGAGCCTTTAAAAACATGCAGAAATCCAAATATTTCATCTCTTTATTTATAGAAAACATAAACCTGACTAATTAAGTGGATGAGTTTTGTTTTTGTATCTCTTCTCCTCTGTGCACTTACGTTTTAATCACTTTAATCTTTATATAGGATTGCAAGAGCTTGAAAGCAGCCAACACAGTTTTTAGTCAGTCAGTGGGGAAATGAGTTTATCCAGAAAATGCAATATTATTCACTGATAGAAGTCAGTTTGTAAGCCACAAATCAGGACACAAGCTAAATGCTCAGTTTTAGGGGGAAAATTCAATCTGCAAAAGGGACAAATAAATATTTGTGTTTGTTTATGGCACTGGACTTTGAACCTAGGGTCCTGAACACACTAAACAATTCCTCTTCCACTTCATCCCACTCTCTTTACTGTAAGAGGCAGATAATCTGTGGGAGAGTCAGAGGCATGGCTATGTGGATGAGGAGGCATCTAGGAATTTCAGCCCTGAAAATGCCTCATAGGCAATGATAATGTGATACATGCCGTTCATCATACATTACTTCAGCCTGTGGGGTCCAGAACACCAAGGGTGAACTTGTATGGAAGCTGTGGACTGAGGTAGTCATGGTGTGATTATGGGGTTCACAGATGGTGACTCATGCACCACTTTCATAGGGAAAGTTGATTATGGGAACAACTGTGCACATGTGGAGACAAGGCAGGTACACCGCAGGTACATGGCATGTATACATGCAGATGCCCCTGCCTCTCAAGCAGCTCTTTGTGATTTTGATACGACCCCACAACTGCTCTGAGAAATGGCACACAGTCAATACAGCCATTATGGACAGAAGATTCGGGTAGCTTCCAAATCTAAAAAGCACGATTACCATGTGATTCTGCTATCCCATTTTGGAGGTCTATACAAAGAGAAGATCAGCAAATTAAAATAAAAAGTGCCAGCATTTAGCATAGCATTCCTCACAATAGCTAAGATCTGGCGTCATCCAGGTGCCCTACAACAGACGAATGGATAAAGAAAATGTGATATTATGTGTATATGATAGGATATGTTCAGCTGTAAAGGGGACGGAAAAATGCCATTTCCAGCAAAAGAGGTGGAGCCAGAGAACATGTTGCTAAGTGAAGTAAGACAATCTCAAAGAGGAAACGGTCACATGTTCTCCTTTATACATGGAAGCTAAGAAAAGATGGATGGAAGGAAGGAAGGAAGGAAAGAAGACAGGAAGAGTCAATGAAATGTAGGGCATAATTACTAAAGTTGGAGTATAGTGTGAGAAAACAAAGGAAGATTGAATTTTAATAATTATATACCGACTATATGCCTGCATTAAAACACAAACTGAAATATATGATTGCTATACTAATAAAAATTAAAATTATATTAACTAATCCCCAATTAGTTGCTTACATGTTATTATTGTTGGTTCACATCACCAGGGTGTAGATCTATGCTGTTTCAAAATATACTTGAAAAACTAGGCATGCTGTATTCTTTCAGTCCTACCATTCTGGAAGCGAGGCAGAGGCATGCAGATCTCTATTTTACATAATAAGTTCTAGGACAGCCGTTGCTACACAGTGAGACCTTGTCTAAAAGAAAGAAAGGGGAGAGGGAGGAAGGAAGAAAGAAAGGCTTGTTTAGATTAATGTCTTAGGAAATTAGGAAAGAAATCCTCTGTGGGTCTGAAGGCTTCCTCTTGGAAGAAGACTAGTCACTGTACTGCTGTGCAGTGGGACCAGACCCCAACAAAAGAAGAGTTCTCTCCAGCCAGAGCTGGCGTGTGGGAGGGAGCTCACAGAATAAAGCCTCTTGGACTCACAAGAAATGCCAAAATCTCTGCCTGTGATAAACTATGTAGAAGGAAGTAAAATATGGACAAACCCACAGATCCTCCTAGCCAACGCATGCGGCTTATGCCAGAGCTGTGACAGAATGTGTGTATAGTGAATGAGGCTGGAAAACGCAGATGTGGCCTCCAGGGCAAGAAGAGATGAGCTGGCTGGCAAGGCGGGACCTCCAGGAAGTGATCCCGGATGAAGTTGCCTTAAGTGTTTCCACTGCTATGATAAGACACCAAGGCCACCTGAGGTGAGTCAGGGCAGGAACTCAAGGCAAGAACACGGAGGCAGGATCTGATGCAGAGGCCATAGAGGCATGCTGCCCTTCGGCTTGCTCCTCATGGCTCGCTCAGCCAGCTTTCTTATACAACTAGTCCAGGGGTGGCACCATGCAATAAGAGTCTTGTGCATCAATCATTAATCAATACGTCTCACAGGCTTGCCCACAGTCCAATCTGGGCATACGTTTTCCTCATCTTGAGAGGTTTCCTCCTCCTAAATGACTGAATCTTGTATGAAGTCGACAACAAACAAAAAAACCTAGCCAATAGCAATGACTTTTAAAGTCATTCTGTCCTTCAAGCACTGCTTCCCCCTCCCCCACTAAATAATAAATGTTAAATAAAAGGTGGCTGGCATCTGTTTTCACTGCTTAGTGAGGTGTGAGTTCTCTCCACCAAACCCTCCTCAAGTGACTGTTGAAGCTCTCAGCAAGCATGGCTGCTGTCCTGCCCTAGCCCTGTTTGTCATTTTGGGCTCTGTATTTCCCGAGGTGATATTTTTAGTCTATATTTTTAACTTGATTTTTTTCCTTCATCCTCCTCTTGTCAGTTATCTCCATCCCTTAAATGGCATTTGAGGTGTTGGAGATACGGCTCACTGGTAACACTTGCACAACATGCATGAGGCCCTGTGTTCAACCCCCAGTTCAGGAAAAGGAATATGTCAGAACGTAGCATTATAAATTATGTATTCCCCAAAGTTACTTGCTGGGAGCTTTAGATTCAAAACAGGCAACCTCCATGGATTCACCCGTAGTACACACGCACACATACACATACACACACATACACATACACACACACACACGAGTATACACACGTGCACATACACACACATACACGTACACACACATACACACACGAGTATACACACATGCACACACATGTACGCAAGTATGCATACATGTACACACAGGGGTGGGTTTTCTTTCTAAAGTGTACATAGTAAATAGCAGGCCTTAGCCCTTGTTAGTAGTGATAATATGTGTTTTATTATTGTTGTTGTTAATTGCAAGACATTGCTTTACTATAGAACAGGGTTAGTCTTATTGCCTTTGTGTTGTTTTGAGGTAAGTTTTACTCTGTGATTCAGGCTGGCCTGGAACTCATTCTATAACTCAGGCTAGCCTCAGATTTGGGCAATCCTTATCTCCTGCTCTCCCAATGGCTGGCATTCCAGGACTCCTGGCCATTATAGGCATCGCTTCCTCCTGAAGAATCCTGACCATTCTGAGTAATAACTATCGGCTTTGTCCACTGGGGAGGGAAAGAATTTAGATTGTTTTCACATACATCTGGAATTTTAGCATTTGCACAGTAATAGCCAAGTTTGCATGTAGGATTCTGAGTTTCCTCCATTTTGGCAGAGACGAACACCCAGGGCATGAATTCCAGACACGGCATTTGAGGAAGCAGGAGGCGCCTTTCCCGTCCATGTGGTGGGCACTTGTGCTCACTGCTCTTGCTTTATCAAAAATTTTGCCTAGGTTCTCAGGACAAGAAAAAGAAAATTAAGTTTGTAAAATGGTAGTCTACTGGCTAAATTAAACCTTTGAACACGTTGTGTAAATCCTTCCTTGAAGGGCCAAAGATGTTTTCATTAGTGGCCAGTATTTCCAAATGGAGACATTTCACCTAAAATATTGAATTTCTGTATTTTGAACAGGTGGAAATGACAGCACCAGGGTCTCACTGCTTCTGATGATGTCTGACAGGATATTGCAGGAACTTCCCCCTTTCTGCGAGCGGTGAGCAAGGCAGGCTGGGCTCCCTGGTAAATTCTTGTGCAGTGGTTTTCTTTTTCCTACAGTCTTCTTTCAGAACTGTTGCCTCACCTACCTGAACCGTGGCAGGAATATGAATTGTTTTCTGTTAACATCTCGAGCTTGTATGTGAGCTGTTGAGGGAAACACATATGGTACTAGGGGACTCGCAGAAGGATTGAGAAAGACAGGAGCTTTGGAAATGAGGTCAGTAGAACCAAAGATCTAAAGGCACAGCTTGCTTCTCTCTGGGGTAAAAGGCTTAAAAGGAGTCAAGTCCTAAAACAAACAAACAAAAACAACAAGCGAATGAACTGGAAACGGACAGGCCAAGGCAACACGAAGTGATGTGGAGACTCCTGTGACCCAACCCCAGCTTTAGGAACTCAGAACACATACCCAACTCACCCTGTGTCCAGGAGGACCTAACCAAGAACTTGGACAGAGTTAAGGCGCCCCCTCAGGTCAGACAAAGACATGCAACCTCCAAGGACTGAAAGGGGTAAAAGACGTCAGAGTTTTAAAAACTGCCCACTCCAACGGAATACCACTACACTTTGACCTAGCAGTGCATTATCTGAGAGATGCCTAACCCCGATTAACACAGACGGTAACAAGTTCCCAGCAGTAGAATAATTGCTAATAGGCGGGCATGTCGACACCACTAAAGAGAACTGAATTGAAACTGGGGTCCTTAGTACTCAACGGGCCAGGCAACCTGCTGTTTCCAGTTCCAGCTCCCTGCTGAATTACAGATGAAACGCTGCAAAGTATTTCGGAAATCTTTTATACAAAATGATTCCACGCAGCTGTGTTTTCCCTGCCCAAGTGGAGAGGAACACATTACTGAGAAAACCCTCTGTGTGGGGACTGTTAATGTACCTCTAGGCTCCTGTGTAACAGGAACCTGAAGGAGGAGGTACAAGGCTGTGATCCTGAGAATAAATTCTGCATCGCAGGTAGCGTCTAAGACCCAGTATGATGTACAATTCTAAGTTAAAACTCTTGGTTGTTTTTGTGGTTTAAAGCTATGAAAGTGACAGGAATTTAAAGTCTGCATTTGCATTAGCCTTCAACTAGTGATAACATTCTAACCACACCCTTTTCTCTTTTCCTAAAAAGATTTACAGTATCTTTTCAAGGGTTCGGTAATTTCTTGAGATAATTAGGAGCAATGAAAGAAATGGCATAATAACTAGCTCATTTTAGATTTTTTTCTCTACTTGTTATGATCCTATTTGCAATGTAGCAATTCAATATACAATATTTAGTGTTCTTATTTTCTAGGTACTAGCCCCAACTGAGAAAGTTGGTTCCTAAATGACTCCAGCTTGCTAATTGAGATAAGAGTTTGGGACTCCCTAACATGGCTGAGTGTCTTGTGGGTGTCTGATTCTGTCCAGTAGCTCAGTGACAGGGGTAAAGGGAGGGATTCCATTTCGAGTTCTGGGGTTCAGCCCACCACTCAAGAATAAGACCACTATCACAATTTAAAGCCAAAGTTGAAGCAAGATCTAACTAAATACTGACTACATTGATGAACTCTCTTGCCAGGTCCATCTCTTGAGTTTCCAGAAAAAGGCCTGAGTCATGGTTTTCAGGGACTAAAAAAAATCTGGCAAACTCCACAACTTACCACATTTCCCACCAGGACCAATCAGGTGTTAGCAAACGTATGACGTATTTCCTGCCTACGCACCTTCCACCCACATGTGATCAAGCACGTCCAGTGCAGTTGGGTCAGACAAACTTGTCTAGAGGAGTGAAAGCTTGTGGCTGTTATCTCCCATAAACAGTCTCCAGCATTTCAGGGACGTCTGTCCTTGGGCAAGGGCTTACAGGTCAGGTACATTTTGATTCATAGATTGCTTAGGCATAGTAATTAAAACTTAAAACATAACTTTGTGTTCACTGAAACAGTTGGTGAATGACTTTATGGATAGACCATCTTAATACGCACATCATTTCATAAATGAATGTAACCTGTTCTCTGTGGGCTGAGAATAAAGTCACTCACTCAAGTCAAATAGTTTTGACCATAGCAGGAAGTCTGTATCCAAAAATCGTGCCTACAATTCATCCCTCGGTGCAGCAGAACTGTTAACTCTCAGCTTAGCTATGATGGAAGTAAAATCCTTTGGTGATGTGAGGGTCATTGAAGTACAGCCTTATGACAATGAAATACAATGTCAAAAAATTGTTCTTATTTTTGGCTTGTACCACAGTAAGAGCCAAGTTTTTAAACTCTACTAAATACAAAACAAACAAACAAAAAGACTTTATACATTTATGTTCATTTAAGAAAATACTAGTAGTGATGTATTATTTTGAAATATACAGTTAATATGTTTGGAGTTATTTAAAATTTATATTGAGAAAAATGTATGTATTTTCAGTATTGCTATAGGCAAGCATCTACATAAGACTGTTAAATTGATTGTTGTTTTATATCAAATAACTTTTATAATACTCATTTTTGTTATAATATTTTATAAATTTTAAGGAATATGACAAAAAGAGATATTGTAGGTATTGAAGGGGGGTCTCTGGGAGGAGTTGGGGTACAAAAGGGAAACAAAAATGTGATTTAATTCTATTTACTTAAAATATGTTTTTAAATGTTAACAAATTCAGATAAATTGAAATCATGAAACTTTTCTCATCATAATGCAATAAAAGTTAAAAAAAGAAAGAGAAAAAAACCCATAACTTTGCCTCTCACACTAGAAGTCGCTTACTTTAAAATGTACTCTAGGCTTGGCCACGCAGCTGTGTCTTTTGGGCTGGCCATGATCAGCACCATGTTCTACCAGCCTAGTTATGATCACTTCCAGGAGACCTGGGATCAGCCATAGTGACATTCCTTCCTGGAGGATGCATGGTGATTCCAGGCTCACCATGCTCCTAAAGCTCCTGAGGCCCCTCCCCTCCCCTCCCTAGGGTAGTAAACACGTCCTTAGTATAGGTAGCTACACTCAGGATGCTAGGGTTTTCCATGAGTCCCTTCTGCCATGAGCAGAACTCTTCACTGTATGGTGACCTTAGGCTATGTAGCACACTCACCGACTGGGATGAAATCTTGCCCTTGGTCTGCTGGGAACCTCTATGTCTGAGATGACTAGAC
Organism: Hylomyscus alleni; assembly: GCA_019843855.1. NCBI lineage: Eukaryota > Metazoa > Chordata > Mammalia > Rodentia > Muridae > Hylomyscus > Hylomyscus alleni. The sequence continues at coordinate 17,460 of JADRCC010204649.1, forward strand.
GTTTGTTCATATCTCCGCAGGTAATGTCACATAGCACGATCCTTTGAATGAAATCGAACAATGAAAAAAAAAAAAGACATGCAACAAAAGCTTAATAAAAGAGAAATAATCAAAGCCAAAGAAAGCATTTTGTGTAAGGTTAGTTTGATGAATCGACAATGATCGCTACCTGAAGCCAAATTTGGTCCTGACTTGGTGGCACTGTGACCTAAGGAGATATGGCAAGCTACATTTGTCCCTCGGGACACTGAATCTTGACTCAAATTCTAATACATTTGGATCTCAAGTATCAAGTGGGCATCACAGGATAATGCTACAATTTCCTTATGCACAGTTTATCAAAGCCCAAAACAAACATGCGAGCAGAGTTTCCCAAGGAATGGTCTATATGTAACCGAAACTCAGTGACAGTAGTTTGGGGAAGGAACACCAGATGTGCCTGTTACCACCAGCTTTTCCCAAAACAAACCTGCTAACACACACACCACAACCCCATTGCTCCCCTCCACAGTATCCCATGGAAGCATGAGCCCAGTAAAGAGCCGTTTGTCAGAATGTAGCATCGCCCATTTTTGTGTAATTGGAGGAAGCTTCTTTCTGTAATTACAAGGTTTAGTGAAGTACCGGCTATGTCGGCTGTTAGAAAAAGCCAGTGGAGACCCGAGTAGCAACTCACTGGGACGACACAAAGTCCTGCAATCTAAACGCTCAGTTACCATATATTGTATCTGGGAAAAAAAAAATCTCCCTAGAGGCTAACAGCTCAGCGATGGCTCCATGGCAACTGTACCGAGTCTGACAGCACACGTCAGGAAGCAGAGTGGATGGGAAAGAGGCATTGCTGTCAGGAAGCATGGTAGACAGGGAAGAGGCTGTACAGCCCTTTAGCTAAAGGGCTCAGGGCATGTTGAAAGTCTTCCTAGACTTCTCAGAGACCCAGCTGCTCTCTCCTCTGCTCTTAAGCATAAAGGACAGAAAATTAGACACCCTTTTATTGAACTCTCCTTGTGAACCAAGTGTCGAGCACTTCAGTGTTCCACAGTGTTTTCAATTCCTCTAAGCTTTTGATATTGTCCGCACTTTTTCATAGATGAGAAATCTGAACTCTTGTCCAGAGAAGGCAATAGCTACAATGAGGAAACAGAAGCGTCAAAGTGTCGTAAGAGATTACAAGTTCAGGGTCACCGGGTAGAAAGCAGAAGTATGGCTGCCTTTTGACCACATCTGATTTCTGAGACCACACTCTTAAATATCTGCCTTATTTTGTCTCCCCACTAAAACAGTAAAAGCTCCAAGAGTCAAACATAGAAGGAGATGGACTTGTTAAATTTCGGTTGAAATTTGGTCCCCATTATAAATATTAAGAGGGCAGAAACCTTTCAGCTGTGGTGTTTGCAGATATAATTAGGCTAAATGAAGCCATAAGGGTGTATTCAAAAAGTGGAGACCTGAGCTAAAGTGGTTTGAGTTGAGGCAGGACAATAAAGCAGAGTAAGGCACAGGGCAGCCTTGCCTGGAGGCGGCAAAATTAAACCACGAGAAAGTATGGCTGGCCGGTAGCATCTTTGTGATGGCTTGTTTGCAGAGAATATGCTCAACAACTTTGTCATGCTTGCTTGCTTTTCTGTAAAGCTGCCCGTGTGAGCCATCTATTGATCGTCTAGATCAGCAGTTCTTGGTTCTCAACCTGCCTCCACCCCTTTGGCAGTTGAGTGACTCTTTTGCAGGAGTTGCCTAAGATCATCGGGAAGTCGGAAATACTTACATTATGATCCGTAGCAGTAGCAAAATCACAGTTATAAAGTAGTAACAAAAATAACATGATGGCTGGGAGTGGCCACACCCTGAGGAACTGTCAAAGTGTTGGCAGTCTTAGGAAGGTTGAGAACATTCGGTGTGGGCCTGTGTACTAGAGGCTTTCCAGAAGAGATCTCTGGCCCAGTCTGCTGCGAGAGTTCTGGTGAAGGGAAATGAGCACGGGCAGGGAGGGAAGTCGCTTCCGCAGCATCTGCTGCTGCTGCAGTTGGCTTCACCTCCATCTCTGGCCATGCCTTCCAGGTCACTCAGTTACCTGCACTGAGTTGAGTAGGGCTGGGCTGATGAAAGGCCGACTAGCCAGTGAGGAGTGAGGTGCAGCTTCAGGCAGTATTTCAGGAGAGCAGACCTCTTCCCAAGTGTTACAGTTCTTAGAACAAAAGGCTCAAACAACGGAGTAGTTCTTGTACACCTTTGATTCCCGGGATAGGATGGATTTATATACAGTTTTGGGGGTGATTCAGAGTTCAGCAGCAGGTTCTTCTCATTGGTTTGGACTGAGGGCTTGGGGAAACCTTATTTGCATGTGGGAGGGCTTGGTGCTGCTTATACGTGACAGATATCACACACCTCTCCTGCAGGGGGGACTGTTGGAGCTGTAACTGTGACAGGAACCAGGGGCCCAGGAGTGGTCTAACACCTTCCATCCCATGCAGGCAGAAATTACTACCCACCAGATCTCTGGGGTTCCAGACCTTTGCTCGACTAGGACCAGGTTGCCTGCACAGCCCACCACCCCACAATTCTGCTTCTAGATCCCCCGGGGCATCACTGCATTGTTGTTATCTTCCCCTTTCCTCACGGGCTCTGGCTCTCAGTTTCCACAAGCAGTCCTGTCCTAGTGTCTTTTTTTCTCTGTGGGATGGAGGTTTGGACATGCTAGGCTCATACTGCTGTCAAAGGACAATAGTAGATCCTGGACCCTGCCTCCCACATGCCGTAAGACAGGATTTCTGTTTGTCATTCTGCATGCCAGGCTAGCTGGCCTTGAGCTTCCAGGGATTCTTCTGTCTCTGCTGCTCATATGGGTATAGGAACCCTAGAAATATTGTCATATGTTACTGTGCCTGGCTTTATGTTTGTCAGGATGTCATACACATGTGGCCAGCCCACCTTCCCGACAGAGCCAGTGGGAAAATGTATATAGTTCCAACCAGTGGGAAAATTATATGCTTGGTCCTTGTGGGCTTGTCTCTGTCCAACAACACCGAGCCAGTTGAGGCAAAGCTCTCCTGCACTCACTCAGACCTGCCCTGGATCTCAGGCCAGATAAGAATGGACAAGTTAAGCTATGGCTGGTAGTTTCAGTCATAAAAATCCTTTCATAAGAATTCTTTATAAAGGACCGTCCAGCTAATGGAGAAGTGAGAACTACTCAAGTAATCTCAGAGTCAAGTACATGTAAGTTCAAGTATGTACCAGCTTCCAAACAGAAACTGGACATGCTTCCAACATGCCCTGTGCTGTGAGTTCAATGTCTGGCTGAAGCACTAAGTCAGGGTTAACAAAGGAAGCTGGGCTTCAGGTTATGCATGTCCAGACTGTTCTCTGTGGCCATGGCTTTGCCACCCCCTTCTGGCTAGCACATCTGCTGAGCTTTCAGGCTCTCAGCCTAGGTCCCCATGTCCCTCATACCACCATGTCCTCATGTTTAAACTTGAAAGACAGTCACTTTGTCAGTCATTCCTGTTTCCTCTAAGAATCTACGAATTCAATACATTTCTTCCCACTAAATTACTATTAGTAAAACTTCCATGAAAGCTGTATATTACCCAAGGAGACCCTCCCTGTCTGTTCTCTGATTGGATTCTACCTCAGAACTGGCCCTAACATATTCTGAGTCTCACGGTCTGTTGCAGTCCCAGGGCAGGGTTACCTGAGAACATGCTATTCTGTGATCCTGTTTCCTGTTTCAGAAGCATTTGCTCCCCTGTGCCTGTTGAAATTTCCCTGTGTCCCCACAGCAGCTCTCTTGCTTCTCATACTCCTAAAGCCCTGGTCTCATTTTCTCTTCTGATTACTTTATGCTGATAAACATACCTGCTTCTGCAAGAATTCCAGGAAACAGTGGCTGCATGTTTTAGGGACCTTTTGGACACAACCTAGCAAACCCAGTTTCATTTCACTGAACTGTCTCTACAGGTGATGTCACATACATTTGCATGGTTGACAGTGTGCATTTTAATACCAAGAACAGTTTTTAAACAAACTGAGTTACATTCTTAGGTCTGATTTTTATAGTTTTGCCCCTAAACCAGTATGTGTAAGAATGAGACAGTGTAGTTTGGAAATGAAGATTTTTCTTTGTAGGAAAGTGCCAAAAACCATCACTCTCTTACCACCAGGAATGAGGCATGTGAGGCAGGAAGCGACTGTGCTGCGCAGATCTCATAGCGAAGGTTCTGCAGACCTTGGAAGCCGTGGCTGTGCCCAGTGCCAGCGCCCTGACACACAGTGTGCTCAAGGAGGAGGAATGATGGAAATGGAAGGCAGTGCATCCCAGGAGGTTCGTTGCTCCACAGCCTGGCTTCTCACTAAGCCACAGCTGTCCAAAGGGAATCAGCCAAAATGAGCTTCGCAGCCCTGGTATCACGGTGGAGAAGGAAAGCATGCATGTTATGGACAGGTCTCCCCCCCAACATTTGCATGAGGAAAACTAAGCTAAGAGGGTCCAGTTGCCCTGAGTGTCTGGGATGTAAATCTAGTACCCTGGGGGAACTTTGAGGGGCCAACTCCTCCAGGGATCTAGGCAAGGAAGAGTCTGGTGCTGGAGTAGCTGTAGCTCCCATACCTACCTAAGCAGATGCAGCCATGCTCCTGCCTCAGCTTGTGTGGTGGTTTGAATAAGAATGCACCCATTGGCTCATATATTTAAATGCTGAGTCTTCAATGAGTGGCACAGGTGAAAGGATTAGGAGGTGTCACCTTGTTGGGGTAGGGGTGTGACCTTATTGGAGGAAGTATGTCACTAGAGAGGTGGGATATGAGGTTTCAGAAGCCTAAACTAGGCTCAGTGGCTCTAACTCTCTCAGCTGCCTGCAGATCTGGTTGTAGAATTCTCGGCTACTTTTCCAGCATCGTGTCTGCCTGCATGCCACCATGCTTCCCGCCATCATGACGATGGACTAAACCTCTGAAACTGTAAGCCAGCCCCAATTAAATTCTTTCTTTTATAAGAATTGCCATGGTCATGGTGTCTCTTCACAGCACCAGCAACTAAGACAGCTTGGTCCTCACGTTCCTGTTGCCTGCAGAGATCACTGTGTCAGAATGGGAGTCAATAAAGAGGCACTCCAGAGTTTTAGAAGCAGCTGAAATACCTCACCATTCCAGTGAAAAGCTTCAAAGACAGGAGATTCCAGGCAGTCACAGGAACGGGTATGAGCAAGGTCTGGATGCAGGAGATTCCAGGCAGTCACAGGAACAGGTATGAGCGAGGTCTGGATGCAGGAGATTCCAGGCAGTCACAGGAACGGGTACGAGTGAGGTCTGGATGCAGGCTCAGAGTGAGGTGAAGAGATGGCTGTCGCTTTGCTACGGCCATATCACCCCCAGAAGGCTGTGCTTTCTTTACATAACTGGATCTGCAGATACTCAGGAGGTGATAACCCCAACACTGAAGGAGCAGCACTAGAAGATCTCTCAGGAGTCCAGAGCTGGAAGGATCTATTGCATCTGGTCCACATTCTCAGTCCTGTGGGAAGCCATTAAAAAAAAAAAAAAAAGGCCTGGGGCTTCTTATCCACACAGACACATTCCACACTCCAAGCAAGATTTATTGCAGATTCTCCCAGGTGTAGACTTTATGAACCATTATACGTGTTTCCTATACTTATGCATCTGCTAGAAAGTTTAACTTAAGAGTTTAACACAGGAGCCACTAAAATGTACAAAAGTATAGTGGAGAGGCGGGAGAAAGCCTGGTTTGAGCGTGATGAAGAGAGGCAGAACTGGAGACTCAAGGGTGGAGAGAAAGGGACTGATAGGAGTAGCTTGTCCTATCTATCACCTGAGGTCATGGTGAAGTCCATCCTGTGCTGTCGCTGAGGGCCATGTCTGAGTCTATGGCAATGTCTGTGGCTCTAATTATCACCAACAGTCATGTGGGTGTCTCTGGTCAAAGAAACAATAAAAAGTTAAGAAACAGAGTTTCACACAGTAGCAGAGAAACAATGTTAATTAATGATAAGACTCAACAACTTCATCAGGAGAGTGCAATAAAGAGCCAGCATTCCACTTTTATTTTATTAGTTTTATTTTATTATTTTATTGTATTGGATTTATTAAATAAAATAAGAGTTACCTGAACACAGGCGCCATGGCATACAACAGTCTGATAGCAATCACATAGCCAAGATGGCTATTAGCAATGGGTGGATAGCAGTTGCCGAGTGGATACTCTGGACAAAGGATATTCATTCCCGAGTTGGGCAGTTGTAAGATTTCATTGTGATCTTCAGAATGTATATACAGTTGGAAACGTATGAATTGCATATTTCTAGAAATTTCCATTTTATGTTTCTATATCTTGGCTGACCTCATATAATTGAATCTGGAAAATAAACTGTGGCCAAGAGACCACTGATGTATCTTATATTCCAGTGGTGATTATGACTGCTGAAGAACTTTCACAGGGGTGGAATCTCTCCGTCTGTGTCACTGTGTGCAAAGTATATTTGATAAATATCTTTGTCTGTGTCTGACTGCATTACAAATGGACCCTGAGTCTATGTTCCAGATGAAGCTCTCAGACGTCTTCTCTCATGTTCCCGTGAGCTCAGGGTAGCTTGACTTTCTGAGGCACAGGCACCACCCCCCACACAGTGGTGAGCTGTATGTGCTTCAGGGATCTGGAGAAGGTGCCTGTTTGGTGTTTCCTGGTAGGTGGTCAGTGGGGTGGACCTGGGCGGTGTGAGTTGTACAAGCTGTGTTATAACAGAGAGAACCAATCTGTTATCTGTGAAGATACCGACAAAAGATTTGATTGAATCCAAGCCAGAGTGCTGAGAGTGGATCTGCTGAGTAGATCGGCCTCAGGGGAGAAGGGTCAAGGATCAGAATTAGGGAGGGAAAGTGACCTTCGTGGACAGCCAACCAGAGGGTGGTGGCTTGTAAGCCATTCTGGGGCACACAGAGTGGCTAAGTGGAGTCTATTTGGAGATCCAGCTACAAGTATATTTTATCCTATCCTGAGGGGAATTCTGAATGTGGTGGTAATTATCTGTCTTGTGCTTACTTTGGGTTCAACAATAAAGGCATACTCCTTAAAATGATTACATTATGTGCAGAAAGATAAACTGTATATACGTCTTGCTAAGCTCGTGTGAGGGAAGTACGGAGGAATACTGTAAACAACAGTCTACTGAGCTAGAGGGCCAGCAGCTCTTACCGTGGAATACACAACCACAGGCTTCTGTAAGGAGTATGCTGGAAGCGTTCTCAGAAGTCCACAGAGTAGATCAGAGATGCATGACCCAGAGAAACCCATCGGGAAATGTCAGTAAGAGTTCTGGACATGGAGAGAGGGTTTCAGCGTCAGCCCCAGAAGTAAGTAGATTTTACATATTCCTATTTAAGAGTCCTCAATGGGCTCTCCATTGTGAAGCAGTACAAACTTTACAAAGCATGTGTAGCTCCTTAAGTAGCCAGCTACACAACTGAGCCAGTCTCTCTGTCTGCTTCTGATGGCTTTGGAATAAAGAGCTGGGAACTAGTTAATAGAGGATAAATACAAGAGACCAGTTGCTTCTGCATTGTGAAATAGCAGTGTCTTCATGGACTTTTGGGTAGAACATATCTGAGGCCAAATTTCAAATTTGTTTCCTAGTGTTCAGTCCTGGGCAAATTACTCGAAGGTTCATGAACCTTGGTTTTTCTTTTATATTATAGGAGCAATAATGCCTGTATAGTTTTATTGGAGAAGGATTTAAATTAAACCCTGTAACAGTGAGCTTACCAAAAATCTAAAGTGCTAGAAACCTGCCTATTATTATTACCTGACTGTTCAGCAAGTGAGACATCTTCCATTGTATACACTATGGGGTGCTGCAAGGTTATCTGTTAATAATGGGGCTTATGCAATGCTCCTCAATGGTTCTAGACCCTCGTCCTGTTGTGTACAACTGAAGTTTATATAGAAACAAACACTGCATCTACTCTGTTCATGTGAACATTGGTTTGGGGACATAATATGTTTCTCATTTTTACAACAAACAATTCAATTTAACATATACCATGCAAAGTAATTCTAAATTAATGTGTTTTTTTTTCCACTGAAGCCTCTGACATTTCCAGAATTGCTTTTGAAAGCTTAAGTGAAAGCGTGAGGCACAAAGTTCATACTTGTGCCGTGTCTCATGGGAAGCCAGCTCCGCCGTGTGTGCATGTGGATGCCTGCGCGGACGCACATACATAGCTTTGGTGATCTGATCAAAGACTCGTCTGGAAATAATTAGGCCTGTGAGGCTGTGGATGAGCATGACCTATCTCTCCCGTGGTGTCACAGGACTAAGCTCAGTGAAGAGGATAAGATGCCTGAGAACTGAGAAGGAGTTCTTGATGCAGAACTGAGGCTCCAATGGAGGGAGGCGCATAAAGGCCAAGAGGAACAGAAGCTCGGGGCCAAGTTGCGTTGCTCTTGTTGACTGTTCTGTTTACTTGCCCTGTTGTCCCTAAGTGGGCATCCAGCTAGAGACAATTGTCCCACTTGATATTCCCGAGCCAATCCTTAGGAAAGACTTTTTGTGTCTCTCTCTTCTCTCTTCACGATACTTGGCTCCAAAGACATCATCTCTACACACAAAGACAAAGGAGCCTTGTGGTAATTTCAACCAGAGACTGAGAACCTATTTATTTTTGTAAGGCGGTGTTAGGTTTTATTCAGAAAACTGAAAAGAACTACCCACAATAGCCTACAGTTTTTAATCAAGTCCTTGCAGCCCTCTTCCATGAAAAGGAAGCAAAAGAAAGTATGTAAATATGAAAATAAGTTAGGGGACTTGAAATACGGAGTTAAACGTGTAGGTTCCAGCCCCTTGTAAGGAGGTGCATTGCAGATCCCTTGGCTGGAGTTGGATGTCAAGGGACAGAGAGCAACAAAAGGAGCTCCCTGCAAGAGCCTGCTTCATTAAACATCTCACTGAACACAAAGGATAAAGTTTAATGATCCGTGACTCCACTAAGCATGGACCACCTAGTTAGCATCAGGCCTGCCTTTGATTAGCTTGCCTGGGAGAAGTAACCTTCTTTGCCCCACGGAGATGTGGCAGACAGAAATCCAAACATCACCCAAAGCAGCAACGTTCTGGGTATTAACCTTCCGCAAATATTTATTGAATATCTGGCAGCCCAGACATGCTCTCTCCTGGAGGAGCTGACAGAGAGAGGGATGTACACGTGACTGGCCACGGTTTATTTTCTCAGGCTGTATATTAAAGAACAAAGAGCTGGAAAGGGGCTTTTTTCTCTCAGTAGATTCTATCTCTGAGTCCTAGGGAAGATCTCGGAGAAGTGATAACATTCAAAGGAGACTAAGGAAGTGCAGGAACTCGCTCTGCAGAGTGGCCAGAGCAGGACAGCAGGAGAAAAATCGCAGCCATGACAGTGCTCCATTCTCCATGGATGGAGCATCAGCTCTCGAGTCAATGAGTTGGGATGAAGATTAAAAGGTGACGATGGAGTCATGTTCTGAAGGAGCCAGATGCCCTGTTGACACATTTGGGCCTTATTCTATGAATCTTATGAAATCATTGAAATGGTTGTTCAAAAGACTTGTGTGTCAAGCATTCTGAAAGCCTCTAAAAATTACAAGCAAAAGAAAACCCAGCCTTCTCTGAGGGGCATCACAGTCTAGTGGGGTGAGAGACAGGCAGACCATCAAGAGAGAGAGGATGCTAAGACAGAGGTAAGATGCCTGGGAAACATGACAAAAAACTAAACCTGCCCGATAATCCGACGGTGCCCAGGACACCATGTCCTTATCTCTAATGCTTCTCACCGTGCAGCTTCTGTCCTCGCAATCTTAGCCTAAAGGGCATGCAGTGATGGAGCCTGAGATGCTAACAGCCAGATGTAAGAGGATGTGACCCTTACACCAAGAAAGGACAACTTAGCAAGACTCATCAGGACCAGAGGCATCAGAGGAGACAACCTCCAGCATCCTCCACAGCTTCCCTTGAGCTTCTTTCCTTGTGGTAAATTGAGAATATTACTGTTTTTGTTGATACCTGACATTTCTATAGCTCACATGCAAGTCCTGCTCCATGATGACCACTAGTTGAGCTGCTGTAATCACCAAACCAACAGCCTCCATCAGATGGGAGACTTGTCCATAACTCAGCTCCTACAATGGCCACCCTCATTAAAACATCTTACCCTTTTCTTTTTTTTTTCTTACTTCTACCTTCCTTCCCTCTACTTCTACCTCTCTTCTCATTTCTCTTTTTTGCCCCCTCTAAATTCCATTACAGATGTGGCCTCAAAGAATAACATGGAGATAATATTGAGGAAGATATTTTGTTGTCAACCGTGGGCTCCATGTGTACTTGCACTTATACATCGTATATATGCACACATGTATCACACACACATATAACACAATGCAGTGCACATAATGCACACATATATAATGTATGCATATAATCTAATACATAAGGATCATAGCTATATCATGCATGTACATGGATTTAATGCATACAAAGAGTACACATACATATAATACATATATGTACATAGTATACACATACTCATAGCACACATACATTTTTGTACACAGACAGACAGACAGACACAACTTTCTTAAGTTAAAATTGTTTAAATGAGAGCACCTAAGGCAGAGATCCAGGAAAGGGCATCCTCCACCCTCTTCGTTCTCTGAACTAGCTTTGACTGGTTTCAGCTGAAGGACTAAGTAATGATAACAGAGAGAGCTGTCAGCAACAAAGAACACTTAAACATCAAAACGCCTTGAAGATTAGATGAGAAATTGAGAGCTAATGGAGTGTGCTGAGGCAGGGTGTGGGCATGAGACAGTGACTGGAGAGAGGGGACCCTGCAGTAAGCCCTCATCAGGTACATAACTCCTAATGTCTCTGTGTGTAATGCAAACTCTTTACAGATGCTGTCAGTCTCTGAAACAGGAGGAAAAAAAATCAGCACAGAAGCACACACCTTTAGTTCCAGCTCTTAGGAGGCAGAGGCAGGTGAATCTACGTGAGTTTGGGGCCAGCCTGGTCTACTTAATGAGTTTTAGGAAAGCCAGGACTACATAGAGACTACATATCTCAAAAACAGGACTACATATCTCAAAAAAACAAAATAAAACAAAACAAACAAACAAACAAACCCTAAATAAAAAGACGAATCTCTGGGAGAATCTATGAAGGACTTCATGAATTGGGTTGAGGTGAGCAGACCAGCCCTAAATGAGGACAGCACGGTTGGATTGGCTGAGATCCAGGACTGAGATCTCAGGGAGAAAACAGAGCTGAAAACCAGAAGCCATTGCTTTGTGCCTCCTTATGCCTCGTGACCCTCCCACCATAAGGGATGCTGAACATGTCAACCCAGGCAAACTATTCTTTCTTCTAGTTGTTTGGGCAGGCAATTTTGTCTCAGCAAGGACAATATCTAGTTCGCCCTCTAGCTATGGAAACAGATGCCTGGGAAGGAGTGCCCAGGCTGTTCTTTTTCAGTCTGGACCAGGTGCCTAGCCTCACAGCTCAGGTGCACAAAGTAATGAAGTAATGTACGGAAGCACGAAACTCTAGCACCTTTACAGGTGGCTGTGTGTGGTCACTGAGTCATTAAGATAATTCGATAAAACAATAAAAAAAACCCCGATAGGTACTGTCATCATTGAAAGAAGGTGTTCAGGTTCAAGGGCGACTGCAGAGATGAGCATACAGAAGGCAGGCCATACAGGGATTAAAGGAGGAGAGCACATAGGACGTAGGGAGGAAGGCTCTGAAGAAGCATTCTGTAACAACCCCTGCATCTTCTGGCCTCTCTAATGATGGAAAAGCATTTCTGCCGTTTAAGCCACTTGATCTGTTTTTTGTTAGAGCATCCTTTGCAAATGAGTGTGGTGTGAATGAGAGTGGTTAACAGGCCAGAAAAATCCTTTTGTTGATATAATGAGAAATTAGTCAAGGGTTCCTGAAAATTAACTTCTCACTAGACCTCCATCAAAGGGCCGTGTGCACGATCATGGCTTGTTTCTTAGAGTGCTTGCATTAAGAGATACAGGTGACAAGTAATGCAAATGAGCTGAATATTAAAACCAGGAGGGCACCCAAGCCTTGACCGGATCTGCCTCCTCAACTTAAGTTACATACCTGTGTCCTGAGAGTTACATCCAAGTGAGGCTTGTATATCTAGAAAACAAAAAAACAAAAAAAACAAAAAAACAAAACAACAACAACAACAACAAAAAACCAGAGAAACTACAACCCACCTCCCACCACTGTAACCATCTTGGCTTATCTTCTTGGGAACTGGTTGAAGACCCAGTCCCTGTGGAAGCACATACCCATTGCCACATAGATTATGAGCCTTCACTCTGATGAAACAGAGAAGAAATGAACTCTAGCTTGAAGGTGTAGTACCTCTGTCACATGAGCATATCCCTGAACCTGACAAGTCACCTACATCCTGTGATGTCAACCACTTTTGAAACCACTTGAAGATGTCTTAGCAAGTCACAGAGGCCTAGGGAAAGAGTCAAAACAGCACGGCATAAGAGCGCACATAAGAGCGCTCTAAAACAATGTTTTTCAAGCTCACAGGATCAGAATCCACTTTTCCTCTCCATCTTTTGTCTCCCAGGTAGGAATTTGTAACAGGACCTGGGACACACACCAGAAAACGCTACAGAAAATGAAAGCAGTTGGTTAGATTGTAGCTCTCTGGAAGCCAGCGGGTCCCTGGCGCATTGGTGTCTCATAAGTGGTGAAAATGAGCTAAGATAGGCTTCATGTTCATTTCATATTGATTCAATAATTTTGTATCTCTTAAAGTATGGGCGCACATTCAAATGAAAACGTGGTTTCCACTTGTAGGGTTAATTTTGTGAAGTACAAATTTCCAATTTATATTCATAATTTATCCATTTTCAGATGCAAAATATAGCCCCAAAGTGATCCTGTAGAAAATCTGTCAGGTAGGCTAAACCACTGTGGACACCGTTAGCTACTCCAGCTCCATGGCTGGCATAGGGAGGGTGGAGCTAGTTTGCTCTCTCCCCTGACACTAAAGGTAACATTTCCAGTAATAACTTTAAGGTCAAACCAAGGACCGTTAGAAGAATATTAGTCTCAGTATTGAGTGCTCGTCTAGCATGGGGAAGGCTCTGGCTTTGATCTTCTGCACTTAAAAACTATAAGAAATGTAATGTGTTAGAATGATAGTTTTTTGGGAGGTAGAGTGTTATTTTCTCTGTTCCTTTTAAGACGAAGTCTTGCTGTGTAGCCACAGCTGTCCTTGAACTCCCTATCCTCCTGACTCTGTCTGCCAAGTCCTGGGATGACAGGCATGCCCACCATGTCCCTTGCTGGCCATTTCTTAAAAAATGGCACAACCCTGTTTTATCCCAAGTGATTGCCTAAACGCTAAAAGTCTCCCCTGCATAGCCAAGACAGCATGCTTCATCTAGCATATTGAATATCTTTCTTTTTTTGAATTGAAAATATTTTTTTTCACATATTATATTCTGATCACAGGCTCCACTCCACCATTTTTGTTTTCTGAATGAGAAGGGCACCCCTTCTTTCTATAGAAGGGGTTAGAGGTGGAACCATGCTAAGAGGTGCTTTAGGGAGCTCCATGACGTACATATTTGTAATTTTACATGATTCTTATGTGTGAGTGCCTGCTTGTCTGTATATGTACCGTGTGTGTGTGTGCGTGTGTGCGCGCGCGTGTGTGTGTGTGTGTGTGTGTGAGTGCACGCTCATGTAGGACAGAAGATTGCACGGATCTCTTGGACCTGGAGTTACAGACAGCTGTGAGGCATCATGTGGATGCTGGGGACTTAACTGGCCTCAGTAAGAGGAACAAGGGCCCTTAACTACCACGTCATCTCTCTAGCACATGTATTCGTATTTTTAATTTTAAGGTTAATTCATTATACTCATTAGTTAGATCCCATGAGTGACTTTAGAAAACACATATATATGAGGTTGGTAGAGAAACAAGGTTGTATCAACTTGAATACAAATATTTCATGAGGGTTCAAATGTAAACTCTTACTGTCATTTCTTTCCGGCATCTACCCACGTCAGTATTTACATAACCCAACTGGAAACAGACAAAATTTGGTGTTCAAAGCTACAGACAACTGGTATGGTACTCAGGGTACTCAGCTATCCTAGTACCGAGCCGGGAGAAACCCTGAACTTGAGGGAATTTGTTGGGAAATAGAAGAACCGTCACTACTGAAAGGTGGTGATCTGATCCTGACGGCAGACATCACACAGACCTTACACTACTGCAGAGCCAACTCAATGGGGATGGAGAGAGTGATCCTCACAGTCTAGGGTTCCAGGAGTGGGTTCTGAAAGGCAGGAATGGCTTTCCCATTGTCCACAAAGGTGGCAGCATTCCTAGCCAGCAAGAGAACAGGGAAACGGGCTTTGATTTCCCACAGTAGACATAAAAGCTAAAAGCTACTTTTTAAAATGTGGCCTGCGGCTAGAGAAATGGCTCAGTGACTAAGAACAGTTGTTGCTCTTGCAGAGGACCAGGGTTCGATTTCCAGTACGCATGGTGGCTCACCAAGAGCTGTAAGTCCAGTTCCAGGGGATCTCATGCCCTCTTTTGAGTTCTGCAGGCAACACACAGGCAGGTGATGCACATGTAGGTAAAACATTCATACACATAAAGTAAGTAACAGGATTCTTTCAATGTGGTCCTTCTTCCTAATCACTGGGACAGTAGGCAGAACTGTCTCCTCTTGGAAGATTAGCAATTTGGCTTCAGTTTTGGATGTAACTGGGTCTTTCAAAGGGCTCATTTTTTTCCCCCAAAGGCTGACTATGTTACCTACACTGAAATGTGTTTATAATTACGATTACTACCTTGGGGTCACTGGTTGTTCAAATGGCATGCCATATATCTGTAGACAATCTTTCAATGCCACTCTGAGTCCTCACTGGAACAATTCTGGGTGCTTTGACAGAACACAGGGCCTAGAGTTCCCCTAGGATGGCAAAGCCTCCATCAGGGCTATTAAGTACTATGCAGGCCTCCGTGTTTTGTAAAGACTTCCCCAACCACCTCCATACTGCATCCCAGTAAAGTGTAGATCCTCTGACTGACAATTCTTACCATTCAAGAATGACTCCCTGAATCTGTGCATGGCATCTAATAACACATTTGTTTGAGGCAGACACTATTAGAACAAACTAAAATACATTAAAAATTAAAAAAAATAAAAAGGTATGCCTGGCTGGCTGACAGGGGTCAGGGGAGCCTCAGATACTCCAGTAGTCACCCAGCCTCAGATACTCCAGTAGTCACCCAGCCTCAGATACTCCAGTAGTCACCCAGCCTCAGATACTCCAGTAGTCACCCAGCCTCAGATACTCCAGTAGTCACCCAGCCTCAGATACTCCAGTAGTCACCCAGCCTCAGATACTCCAGTAGTCACCCAGCCTCAGATACTCCAGTAGTCACCCAGCCTCAGATACTCCAGT
>JADRCC010204735.1:0-12052 GCA_019843855.1 Hylomyscus alleni
GGGGGCGCGGGCACGATTGACCCCAGGAGAGGCAGCCGTGGCCTCTAGGGGCTGCACTAACCTCTCTGGCTCTTAGCATTGTTTTAAGTAACAATGGTGTGTACTCAGGACACTTCTCAGCCTCCTTCATCACCCCCAACCCGAGGGACAAGGTATTCCAGTTTGTTCAGTAAATATTTTCACAACATAGTACGTAAGTATTCCAACTCTTAGAGGATTATGAAAATTACACCAGACGCGCAGGGCATGTGATTGTCTTCTTCTTCTTTTTTCTTCCCTGAGGTTGCTTAGTGGATTAAGGAAACAGAAATGAAGCCAAGTTCCTTTTGTAGGGGGTGGGGTGGGAATTGGGAGAAAACTGTTTTACAGTGGAAGGTATCCCAGAACCTGTTAAGGTGGCATTATGCTGCTGATTCAGCCAAAACCTAATGATTGTTTATAGAAATTATAGAAACCCTTGATAAGATCACATTGACAGATGCGGATAAGTACTTTCAAAGATGGCTTTTGTGCCCAGCTCAACTGTGTGGTTTCTTCTTCTTTTTTTTTTTCCCCCTCTCACTGTGATGATCCCAAGGACCCTGTCAGATTGCGATGCCAGGCAAGGGGAAACTGTGCAATCTTGCATAAAACTCAGTTACTGCTGCTAAATAGTCGCTGTCAGCTCTTAATAAAGTCCTCTCACTACTTAAAAGTTAAGACATTTTATTCTCTCCCTATCCTACTGGGAGGTGTAAATATATAATTAAGTTTGGGTGTAATTAATCACTTTCAAGTTGTTTGTTCCAAGCTTTCAAGTTTAAACCACCTTAAATCCCATTTTGATTAAATCACGGGCAGCTCCTGTTTGCTAGGATGCCGGGTGTAAGGTGAGGTCATGAGTTACCCAGTTCATGATGTTTATTCTAAGGACATATTTATCCTCTGTCATATACTGTCTAGGGGACCAGTGGTTACACTTCTGCCTGCTGCTCCTTGTCTTCACTTTGGGCTCCATTTTGCTTTCCTTCACTCTTTTAAATCACTGCCTGCTGCATTTGGAGTGTTTATCCCAGTAGAGCTTCATGGGAGTGGGTCTGTTCCATCCCTGATGGATCACATTGATCCCATTGAGGCTATGTTTCGTGGATTTGCTTCTGTTTCACCCTTCGTGCTGGGAGATGGCTCACATGGCCAAGATGTGACCCTTCAGAGGACTGATGTGGAATGTGAGGGGCCGACCAAGCCTGGGATGTTTTTAATCTAGCCCCTCTATTCTGGCAGACTTGAGTTCTAAGGAGGAACTAACTGTCCAGTCTTTGAAGCCATCCAACTCTTTCTCTTGGGTCTCGTATTCTCATCTTCAGCACAGTCAGAAGCTATTGCAGGCGAAGTATTTACACAGAGTAGTGTTCAGAATTTGGGCTCCTCCTTCCAGGTCTCCGTCTTTTCTAAAGTTTTGCCTTTCAAATTCCACTTATCGCCATGGCTGCTGGTGCCCCTACCCTGACTCTGTTAGAGAGACGTCCACTGCCAATTGCCTTTTCCTGTAGCGCTACATGAACTGCATGTGGAGCAGCCTGCAGAGGGAGAGCAGCTAACCGTGGGACTCTCACTTTGCCTCTGTGCCCTCTCAAGTCCTGTGGTCCTTGTAGTTTTCTCTAGTGCTTTTAATACTTCATCCTGACTTGATAATTGTTATGAACAAGAAAGTTGTTCTGATGTGATTACTGCTGTTCGTAAGGGTGCAGATTGGAATCGTGAAGGGTCCCTTGCCATCGCCTGCCGTGGATCCTGCCGTGGCTGAGGTGCCTAGCACAGTACTGGAAAAGGGAGGAAAAGGCACATGCAAAGCCACACAGTTGCAGAGGTCCCTGTGGATGGGTGCTTGCTCCTGGGAAACTCTAGTTTGTATCTAAAAACTACATTTTTAAGTGCATGATGATGGATGTAAAATGTTATAAAATACAAGCTGTATCACATTTTATCCAAACCTTGTTGCTAGCTGCAGTAAACATTAGCAACTAAGTATTTTCTTTGCCAGGATTAGGAGTGATGTTGGTGGTCCAGGCATCTGAAATCCATCCAAGAAAACTGGGCGGGTTGCCTTCATTGTCCTCCTAACACAGTTAGGTATCATAGCGGAGATCAGAGGAGCTGGACTCCCCCAGAACTCAGCTCTCCATGGAGGCCCAAGCCTAGTGCTGTGCCACGGTGGTGGTCTCAGAAGGGTGTGTGCCACTGTGGCTAGCTCAGCATTAGTCCCTTCCACCACCTTCTCCTGGGTGCATGCACAGCTGTGCAGGGGAGCTGAGGATCAGAGCCGTGGAGGGGACTGTCCACTGGCCAACCGCTGCTAGGCTGGCCCTGCCAGCCCGGTTCCTTCATGTTTGGTGCCCTCGTTACCAGAACATCATGTATGCATAGGTTCTGGAAGGTGATAGCAGAGTCAGCCATACTTCTGTAGTGGCTTCATTTTTTTCCTACACCCTCTTTTTAGCATCTTTCAGACATTAAATGAAGAGTGGTATCTTTGGCTTATTTAAAACTTTTCAGTTAGGTAAGGTTTCTTTTCTTTTTCTTAGAGTGGTGTTTAAGAATGACTAACTTGGAGAGTTACTGATTGTGCAGGCGGAACGGTGGCTCAGTGGTTAGAAGCACAGCTGCCTTGCAGAGGACTCAGGTTTGGTTTCAGGTACCCACATGGTGGCTCTCAACCATCTGTAACTCCAGTTCTAGGGGACCTGAAGCCATCTCAGGCCTCTGAGGCCACCAGGCTTGCAGGTGCTACACAGATACATAGAAGCAAAACACTCCTCCCCCCAACATAAAGTAAAAATAAACACATCTTGAAAAACCAAAGAGTAACTTATTGCAGTCTGCCTGTGTGTACCACAGGCAACACCACATGCACTGCTCAAGTCTGTGTGGTGCTAGTTGCAGTTAATTGATATTGTTATATTACTACTTTCATCTTTGGAGAGTCACCCAGCCCTTACCAGTCAACATGACTTATAGCAGTCCGGACCTGCCCTGCAGGGCTGTTGTGAGATCCGGCGGGAAATAAAGTCAGGCAGGAAATAACTGAATCTAGTATGGTCTGGTCAGAGCGAGCTGGGGAGAGCCACAGCCTCAGGTGTGGAAGTCAGGGCACTGCCTGAAAACTCACCCAGTTCAAACTATCAAAGTCAATGCAAAAAATGGTGAAAAATCCTAATATTCTAAATGAGGAGATTAGCAATACCCATTTTTGCCTTTGTCTCAGGCTCCAGTGTGGCTCAGCCTAGTGCTTGTGAGTGGATTAAGTCTTGGAAGAGTCCCGTCTGGTAACATGCAGAGAACATAGATTTCTATGCAAGATAGACTCGAGTCTGAGCCTACTTCCTGCTAGGAATCAGAACTTTGGCAGTGTAATGGCTCAGTGCTAGCTGATTGTTGTTCTGGACCAAGCTCTGCCATCAGTTTAGCTGTTTATATGAAATGCATGTTAAATTCTTGCTTTACCAGTCAGTGTATGGATTCTCAGAGAGTTTAGATAATTTGCTCAAGATCTTAAAACTTTCTTTTTTAACTGATTCAAGATGAGCTCTTGAAAAATGTGCTGTCCTTTGTCTCAGTTTACCTATCAATAAAATGGGACCGAATTGTATATAAAACTGAAAGCTCAAACAAAACTGCCCCAAAAGGAAGTGTGAAACACTTGAAAGTATATGACTACTGGAATATGGTTAAATCCCTGCTTTTATTAATTAAAATGTATGTATTTACTTACTCATTTTTATGTGTGGGCACATATGTGCTGTGTATGGCGTGCACCCTGAGGTTAGAACACAACTTGCAGGAGCCAGTTCTTTCCTATCATGTGGATCCCAGGGCCTCAACTCAGGTTGTCAGGCTTGGCAGCAAGCACCTTCTTCTGCTGTGCCTATTTTCTGGCCTTTTAGTGCCTGATTTGAAAGTAGAAATAGTGGTTTTAGGTGGGCCTCAGCGTCTCACTTAACTATTTATTACTGGCTTTTAGCTAGCCTAGGTTACATGGGTGAGCCTCTACTAGTAGTGCCTTTTGATGTAGATGAACTATAAGAGGAAGGCAGTGGAATAGGGGATGGAAAATATTGTTTGTGACTGAGCTTTTCAGTAGAACAAACAAACAAACAAAGCCCTTTGAACCTCCCCATTTCCTGACTGGAACTGGCAGGCCCAGAACAGTTTTATACAGCCGTGACACTGAGACAGGTGAGGCCCAGTGGCTTCTGGGATGTTGCTGCCAACTACTTGTTAAGCATGGCACTTGGTGCTTGCACATGAATTACCTATGCACATTGGTGTGTCCATCCAGACTCTACCTGCCATTCCAAAGCGAGTCTTATTCACGTGGTCCTTTCAGAGTCCTTTAAGCTGTGAGTGTGTCTGAAGAGTCTTTCATTAGAGTCTTGACCACCAGTTTCTTATCAGCACATAGGAGGAGAGTCCCCATGCACTTCCAGGTCCTCTCTATGCTTTAGGCTGAACCAGTAAACGTTTGATAGGGAAGGAGAAGGCCCTCATAGGCTCTGCTTGAATCCCTCTGCCTGTCTTGGGTAGCTGCCAATAAATTAAATCAATTAATTTTGGCTCACAAAGCTGGCATTAATAGATTGGAATTTAGCTCAGCTTCTTTGAACACAGCCTCCAGGTTAACCATAATCCTGTGTGAAGTTGTTCATTGTTCAGCCGTAGCCTGTCAGCACCATCACTTCATGTAAGGAATTCTGCACCCCCCCTTCTCTTCCCTGGGGAGCAGAATGAGAAATATTTCTCTTCTAGGGAGGCTTAATTAAATTCTTCATTTTAGGTTTGCCTATATTTGCTCTTAATCAAAATTGAATGGAAATAAAATTATGCAGAGATTTCCAAGCTTATCTTTGATAAAATAGCATAAATATGTGGATATGATGGACCCTTCCCTCAGTGCTCAGGGGTTGGAATGCCAGGAAGGAAGCAGAGTGCCTCGGAGTCTCGTCTCCCCTTGTGGGATGCACACACACCCACGAGTGCGAAGGAAGCGGAGCGCCGTCTCCCCTTGTGGGATGCACACACCCACGAGTGCGCGTGCATGCATGTGCACATGCATTAGGAGACTGTGGTGTTTCCATGTTTTTGTATAATTTGAGTTCTATTTTATATCCAACTGAAATACAAGGTAAATTAATATTTCTCTTCAATTTTACTATACTTTCTAGATCTTATTTGTTTACTGTTAGTGACCTCCCTGAAGATGCAGGCAGTCATCTGGGTCTAAGGTCCTGGGATAGGAACATCAGGCTTCCCCTTGTGATGCCGTAGCTTCTGTTTAATATGTTCCTTTCAGAAGTAGCCCACATGGTCTTTATGAGAAGGACTTTAGGAAAGAAGAGCTACAGAATCGTGCCCTTCCAACCCGCTTCCCCTCCTGTAGGAAGAGAAAGTTCATGAGAATATTGCCCGCCTTGAACTCCGAGTGGTCCCAGAAGCTTTTAATTCCAGTCTCCTGTGTCACGAGGTGCTTCCTCTGTTTGATTGCTCGTACTTCTCGGTATCTCTGTCACACAAGGTAACCACAGACTGTTTTATCAAATACGAACACGCCATATCCCCCATAGGATGACAAGGACTTGGAGGACTGCCGCCACACATGCCAGAGGCTTTCCCTCTGCTGGGTCATGTGAATAGACCAAAAAGCCCCCAATATGTCTCCATCTTGATTGCTTTTTCTGTCTAAATTCTAGTTCATGTAATGTTTTACTGAGTCAGTGTGTGGATCACTTGGATTTCAAGCGACAGCTACGTGGTTTGGAGAACTATCCCTACAGCACATGTTAGCAATGAGCGTGTGGCAGTGGAATGCCCAGCGTGAGAGGCTGGGGAAAGGGCCCAGGCACAGGAAGAGAGGGCAGCTGGCAGCAATTACCTTCCTTCCCTGGACTTTCTGATTCATTGTGTTGCTAGACAGAGTAGCCAGGTAGCTTGTGGCTGCAATAGGCAAGAAACTCAGAGTTCAAGAATCTTGGAAGCCAAGAAAAAGAATGGGTTTGGGTAGAGGGAGTGAAACAAGAGCAGAGACAGCGCCTGGGTGCTCTGCATGGGCTGCATAGTTCCCTCTGTTAGCTGAGAGTCCAGGTATCTCACAGTCATGTTTCCTGCCCAGCATCTCATCAGCCCGGTTCAATTCATTTTAGGGATCCGGAGTGAGTGGGTATCTGTTAGCCAAGTCTTCGGTTACCCCAAATTAGCTCATGTCCTTTACTGCTTGTTTCCTCTAATTATATAGTACATATCCAAACCCCCAATTATCCAGAATAGACCAGGCTGCCTGCTCTGTGAGGAAAACATTTGACAGTGGTTATGATTTTCTTGCCTAGACCTTGGCAGTGTCTTTGTACCTCAACCTCCTGGCCCTTTAAGATTGTGAAACCCTGCTGCTTGTGCAAGTCAGGCACATCTCCTTGAGGAATGTCTTCACTGGGCAGCTTGCCCCTTTGGAACCTTAGTCATTCTGAGGAGTACCCAAAGAACCTCCTTGAGTCTCGTTTTTCTGCCATGGCCCTATTTGTGTATAATATTTGTGGTGTCTGACTCTTGGTCTCTTATTGCCGAAACTCATGCCTGTGAATGTCTAGGTCACTCCTTAAAACCGGACAGCCCTTGATTACTAATGAAAGGTGACTCATTTCCTTCCAGGCAAAGACTGGCACTGACTGTCAGAGTTCGTAAGATGCCTCTACATACAGCTCAGTGATGAGCTTTACATAGTTCTTCTAAGTTGGTAATGGTGGTGTTTTGTTTTGGAGACAAGATCTCTCTCCATTACCCTGCCTGGAACTTACTGTGTAGATTAAGCTGGCTTTGAATTGAGAGATCCACCTGTCTCTGCCTCTGCTGGGATTAAAGACCTGTACCACCACACCTGGCTCCTCAGGTTTTATAGGCGTTAATGACAACATCATTGAGATCTGGGGAGCGAGCAGGAGAGGCCTTCATGCTGAGTTGAAGGGATGCCTGAAAATGAGTTCTGGAGAAGGTCCTCCACAGATTTACCTAAGTCTTGATTTCCTGTGAGGGTCTCTTCCCAGACCACTGTCTCTCACTCACATGTCAGCCATTAAAATGTCTACCTGAAAAACATGAGATGTCTACCGTCATGTCATTCCGTGCTGAAGAAAGCTGCTACACTGTGGCATGGGGCTTTAGGGAACATGCTAAGGCCTGGAAGGGAACAAGAGGTCCTTTGGTCTTTGGCTTTCCTCTTGGTGCCCTTGTTATTTGAATACCTTGTTAGTTCTGTTTCGCTTGGTCTTTGCCTCCTTGTTTCCTGTGAGGGCTTAGCTTAGAGTGAGACCTGAGCAACAGTTCATTTACATAAGCGTCCACAAGCCCTTTGGAGGGACTGTCAGGCTCCATGAAGGGTATGATTCTGGCTTAAGAAGTGGGACTTGGAATCCTTACATCCTGGGGTCAAAGGGTGCTGAAGGAGTTAAGTGTCACTATTGAGGTCACCACATTTAGGAGGAGGGTAAAGGCACCTTAGAGTCTTTCCTACTCATTGTGATTTATATATGGCGAGCTGATGCAGAATACAATGGAGTGAATTACTCTGTGTTAGATGGCTGACTGGAATATAGACAGGGATTCAGTTATTTCTCTTGACCCCATTAGGAAAGCTGGACATCTTCTTTTTTCTTCATGGTAGCAACCCTTTAAGAACTGATGTGGATAAACATATATATTATCATGGAAACAGAACTTAAAAACAAAAAATTTGGGTTTTTGTGGAACAGTTTGAAAGAATAGGCATTTTAATTTTTTAAAGTCCAGTGAATCCAAACAATGTGGAGATTATAGTTCTCCGTGAGATGTGTGTCCCTGGAACTCCAGGGCTGGGAACTGAACCAAAACAATGTGGAGATTATAGTTCTCCGTGAGATGTGTGTCCCTGCAACTCCAGGGCTGGGAACTGAACCGAGGGACCTGTACAATTTCAAAACAACTGTTGGAGATGGTTTGGTCCAGCATCTTACTTTTAGAAAAGGTTTATTTCTTTTTATGTTATGTGTCAGAGTGCTTTGCCTGCATGTGTGAATGTACTCCACACATTCATGTATGTATGCTTGGGAAGGCCAGAAGAGGGCATCAGATTCCCTGGAGGCAGCGTTACAGAGGGTTGTGAGCTGCCAGGTAAGTGCCAGGAACTGAGTTCTGGTCCTCTGCAAGAGCAGCAAGTGCTCATAGCCATCTGTCCAGAACCAAGCATCTAATTTTTATAACAAGGAAGACCGAGGATCAGACAGGTAAAGTGATTTGTTCAAGATAACATGTCCAGCAGCAGAGCCAAGGCTAGTCTGAGGAAAGGGCTGTGGGTCAGCAACTTTACCTGAAAGATCTGTGGCCGTCCTGAATCCGTTGGCAAGACCATGTGCTAATTACACTTTAATATTCATTCAGATAGACAGAAAGTCACAGTCATTAGGCACACATGGTTATGTACATTTACACACGTTTATTTTATATGTGACAGACTTGGATGTGCGTGTGTATACACACGTGCATGCACTTGTGAGTGCACCCATGCCCTTGGAGTCTCCCGAAGAACCGACTTGACGGCCACAGTGTTTTCAGTCAAGTACTGAGGAGAGTGTAGGTCCATCTGCAGTGGCTCTGCCCACGTGTCTAGTCAGTGAAGCACCTCTCCAGAAATGGTGTGGACCGTTTGTGGCGTGTGTCACAGTTCCTGCTGTAGACTGACTGTGCTTACACTTGGGAGATTGTACTTGGGCTCTGTCTGGAAGCGCAGATTCATCCTAGGTCACTTCAGCTCAGGCTTTGCTGTGCTTATTGCTCTGTCCCTAAAAATGTCTCTTTGCTTGCTTTTGCCTTTGCTTTGGGCACAGTGGAGTGACGAGTTCAGCATGTCTGTTGGATGCTTAGTTTCTGTAGTATGAAAGACCACAGACCACTATAAAGTCTCAGATAAGTTCTACTCCCAATAGTTCATCTCTCTTTCTCCCCGTTAGGCTGTGGTCCTGTTTTTAAGAGGAGTAGTAGTCAGTAGATGCCACATTAGGGTTAGGAACCATGGTTACTTTGCAGATGGCCATTGTATGTATGTGTGTATGTGTGTGTGTATGTAAGTATTTTGGTGTTGGCAACCAGCCTGGAATCTTGCCCCTTGTCAGATGCTTTACCCCTGAACTATGCTCCCTGTCTTGGTCTTCCATTTTCTCTATACAGATGGTGTGGTGTTGGGCTGTCTTTCTGAAATTAAACATACTTCCTAGTAACTGCTTTTCAAGCCCCCTGGTTTCTATAACCCAGTTTTATTTTTCTCCTTCTCTTTCTTTTGTTCTGGTCTTGGGAGTTAAACCCAGGGCCTCACACATGGGACTCAAGGGTCCTATCAAGTGAATATTATCTCTAGCAGATACGGCTTTATTTGCAGTGACCAAGAGTTTACCAAACTGGAAGCCTTTATGGTGTCAGTGGTGTCCAGCCCTCAGAGCAAGTGCCAGCAGACTTCCCTAAAATGCTAGATAGCACCTCTTTTAGGCCAAGAATCAAGCTGACAGTTCTGTGTCACTTTATGCCCATTTTAAATGCCACCAATGACAGTTCCTGAGCTGATGATCCAAACATCGATGGTAGAGTGTGCCAGCCCACCTTAGGACTCAGGAGCCATTGGAGAGCTTCCTGTTTTCCCAGAAGAACTGCAGATGCCAGAAGAGCCACTGTTTCTGGTGTTTGTTCTTGTTTTAATGTACTTGAAGCCGAGGAGCTTAGATCACAGCAGTGAACTACCCTTGATTCCTCTGCGGCCCGCTCCAGTCTGTGCCATCTCTAGCAGAGACGGTGTGTACTAGTTACAGCCAGGGTTTCTACTAAATCAGTGAGGAACATCATTCAAAGAAGTGAACATCACACATTTTTCTTTGGCAAATAATTGTTCTCATTACCATCAAAGTAAGACATGTTAGTTGGTGTAAAAGTTATCATTTGTGTGGATGAGTTTTGGGGTTGGGTGTTGTGACAGGGGTGGTTTTAATAATCATGTTTGCTCTTAAAAGCATCTTGAGAGGTGAGCGAGTAAGTCTGGTGCCTGCTTCTGGGCACAGCAATGTAGCGTGAGCCTCTTACAAAGGCACTGCAATCTCTGTTGTGTGTGACAGGCAGAAGGTTTGTGTACAGCACATATGCACTATGAAAGCTCAGAAACTTTATATATGTTTTTAGGAAAATGTGATTTAAAGAAAAATCTATGCCATATGGGATAAGACAGCTTTGAAAAATCTTTGGTTTGTGAAGGTTAAGAGGTAGGTGCTTTGTGTATCAAGAATCTTAATTAGCTTTAGGTAAATAGCTCAACCCAGTGGTTCCCAAACTTCCAGTGTAATTGAAGTCTGGAGTCTGTAAGTTGTAAAGATTATGTGGGCCCTTGCATCTCGTCCTTTGGCATCTGTTAAGAGTGTGAGCACTGAGCAGCTGAATGACTTCCATATGCTAGTCGCTGCGTTTGGCACATAGGGTATAGTCGAGACTCATTCTTGTCTATTAGAGAAAATAAATAATTGTAGTAAAGGTTAATGCACTGTGTCAGATTTATGGGAACATAAAGTGGGGATGTCCCTTCCAAGCCTTCTCTTTCCCTCTCTCTCCTCCCCTTTCCCCTTTCTTCTCCTTCCTGTAGCTTCCCCTCCTCCTCTCCTTTTTGGGGGTAGGGACAGGGTCTTATTGCCTAAGCCTCCCCAGTGTGCTTATAGGCAGCATGGGGCTAGCCATCAGGAAATAACGTTTAGTCAGAGGCTTGGAGGAATTTTAGGGCATGGTTGTGACAGAGGGTGAAGAGAGTGGGCTGGCGTGTACACAGGTCTGGCAGGAGGCGTGTTGAATTGTAGCATGCTGTTGGAGCTGGAGGAAGCGGAGCACAGAGAAGGGACAGGGCATGAAGAAAAGCTACATTGAAACCGTTGTTTCAACACAATGCACCAGGTCAAAGTCTGCTAGGAATTCAGGAACATTCCCAGGGCTTGGGAATGGTGCACAGTGGTTGAGACAAAGCACGAGCAAGGTCTGCCTCCATCAGCAGTAATGTAGAAGTCACCCAAATAGACTGTTAGGTTAATCCTAACAGCATCTTATATACATTCAAGTGTGGACCAGGTACAACTTAGTGGTGTAAGGCGTGCTTGTCAGGATTACAGACCCTTGCATGCTTCTGCAGCATAGCACTGAGAGCAGGCGTCTTCTCATAGACAGTTTGTCTATTATGCTGAAAGGTGCTTTCTGGGAACTCATGTGATGAGAGCTGGTCTGTGGTGTTTTAGTCACATTCGAATATTTTTTTCAGGGTCCAGGGCATATGGTAACGGACTGATTATGTACAGAAAGACATAGGAAAAGCCACCTTCTGCTACAGCAAGGACACAGCCTCAGCACTGTCTGTGTGTCCCAGTTCAAGGCTGCTGAAGAGCCTGGGCACTCAGCTCTGTCTCAGAGCTCTGATGAATGAGCTGAGACTGTCAGCTGCAAGATAAGGGCGCTCACAACGTTCCCATGTAAATAAAGCATGTGTTCCCATCTCCTCGGCTCCCTATTCCAGCCTCCGACAGAGGGTCGAGTTGCTGTGAATGAGTGGGTCTGAGGTCGTGCCTCTACAGCCTCTTCACCCTGGATGTGTTAGCATTAGTGTGCTTATTGCTTTATTCAGATGAGGGAGTGGAAAACCTGAACACCTGTGAACCCAGCGAGGTGGGGCTCCAGAAGACAAGCCCCAGCTTCCCAGCTCCCTTGTTGGTTTTTTCCTGTGGGAAACTTTTAATTTGGAAGCATTCAGCTAATGTGGGAATCAAGATTAACATTTTCTGAAATACTTGTACAAGAAAGGCAGAAATGTGCTGTCCAGGAAGCAGATTTACATAGTAGAAAAAATGCCTGCCTTGCAGTGTTTGGTAGTCTTTGTGTGTCAGATGTGAGTATATGTGTGTGTGTGTGTGTGAGAGAGAGAGAGAGAGAGAGAGAGAGAGAGAGAGAGAGAGAGAGAGAGAGAGAGAGAGAGGAGGGGGGG
>JADRCC010204751.1:0-11310 GCA_019843855.1 Hylomyscus alleni
GATAAAAAAACTCAGGTGACAGCAGATGCTGGAGAGGTTGTGGAGAAAGAGGAACACTCCTTCAGTGCTGGTGGGATTGCAAGCTGGTACAACCACTCTGGAAATCAGTTTGGTGGCGGTTCCTCTGGAAATTGGACATAATTCTACTGGAGGACCCAGCTATACCACTCCTGGGCATATACCCAGAAGATGTTCCAACATGTAATAAGGACACATGCTCCACCATGTTCATAGCAGCCTTATTTATAATAGCCAGAAACTGGAAACAACCCAGATGTCCCTCAACAGAGGAATGGATACAGAAATCCTGGCACATCTACACAGTAGAGAACTACTCAGCTATTAAAACCAATGAATTTATGAAATTCTTAGGGAAATGGATGGATCTGGAGAATATCATCCTGAGTGAGATAACCCAATCACAGAAGAACACACATGGTATGCACTCTCTGATAAGTGGTTATTAGCCCAGAAGATTGGAATACACAAAGTACAAACCACGAACCACAAGAAACCACAAGTAGGAAGACCAAAATGTGAACATTTAATTCCTTCTTAAAAGATGGAACAAAATACCCACAGAAAGAGTTGCAGAGACTAATTATGGAGCAGAGACTGAAGGAAGGACAAGCCAGCCTGATATAGCTATCTCCTGAGAGGCTCTGACAGTACCTGACTAATACAGATGTAGAGGCTCACAGCCATCCAATGAACTGAGTACAGGGTCCCCAATGAAGGAGTTAGAGACAGGACCTATGGAATTGAAGGGTTTGCAGCCCCTTAGGATGAACAACAATATGAACTAACTAGTACCCTCAGAGCTCCCAGGGACTCAAACTCCAACCAAGGAGTATACATTGTGGAACTGATTGTTCTGGCAGCATGTATATAGTAGAGGTTTGCAAAGTTGAGCATCAATGGGAGGAGAGGCCCTTGGCCCTGTGAAGGTTCTGTGCCCCAGTGTAGGGTGGGGTGGCAAGCAGGGGGAGGGGGAGGCGACAGGGATTTGTTCAGGGGTTGGTTTTTTTTTTTTTAGTCTGTTGGGTTTTTTTTGTTTTGGTTTGGTTTTTTTGGAGGGGAAACTGGGAAAGGAGAAATCATATGACATGTAAATAAAGAAAATATCTAGTAAAACAATAAAGTAAAATAAAAAGAAAATGTGGTTCATTCATACAATAGAATACTATTCAGCTAATAAAACAAGAATATCATGAATTTGCAGGCAAATGTATGGAACTAGAAAATATCATCCTGAGTGAGGTAAAGGACACGCATTGTATGAACTCACTGATAAGTGGAAATTAGCCAAAAATATTGAATGTCTAGGATACAACCCATAGACAGTAAGAAGTTTAATAAGCAGAAAGGCCCAAGTGATGATGCTTCAATACCATTTAGAAGGATAAAGAAAATAATCACTTGAGACAGAGGGAAGGAGGGAACCTGATAGAGAGAGAGGAGAGGGAAGGGAAAAGGGGAACAAGATCAGATATGGGGGGAGAGGAACAAGAGAGAAGCCCAGTGGGCCAGGAGAATGATGGAAAATCCAGTTTCTGACAGTGGGAGGTGGGGGAACCATATAGAAAGTCCCAGGGACCTGGGATGGGAGAGACTCAATGAGAGTTATCTTGGCCAAAATGCCCAACAGTGGGGAGAAGGGACTCAAAGAGTCCACCTCCAGTAGATAGAGAGGGTCTCAAGTAGAGGGAACTGGTTACTAACCCACAGTCAAAATTTCTGATCCATAATTGATCCTGTCTAAAAGAACTACAGGAACAAAAATTGAGAAGAGACTCAAGGAAAGGCTGTCCAGTGACTGAGCCAACTTTAGAACCATCTCCTATAGTGGTGGGTGCACCAAAGTCTGAAACTATTACTGATGCCATGATGTGCTTACAGATTGTAGCATAGTAAGACTGTCCTCTGAGAGGCCCTACCAGAAGCTGACTAAGACAGATGCAGATACTTACAGCCAACCTTTGGACTGAAGTCAAGCACTCTTATGGAGGAATTAGGGGAAGGACTGAAGGAGCTGAAGGGGAGGGCAACCCCATAGGAAGACCAGTAGGTCAACTAACCCAGACCCTTGGGAACACCCACAGACTGAGCCACCAACCAAGAGCATACACAAACTGGTCCAAGGCCTCCAACACATATATAGCAGAAGACTGTCTAGTCTTGCCTCAATTCTGGAGAGACGTGAGGTCCCAGGGAAAGGGGATACCTGGGAGGGGAGAGAGAGAGCAAACTCTCAGAGGCAAGGGGGTGAGAGAATGTGATGAGGAACTGAGGGAGGGGGGCCTGGGAGGGGAGGCTAATGAATGGAATGTAAATAAATGAGATATTAAATAAAGAAAGAAGATGAATGTGCTTTGCCTTTTGATGGACATGAACAACAATTCATGAGTTTCTTATTATCAATTAAGTTTGATTGTTTAATAGGTGTATAATGCTATTAAGAGGTACAGGATGATATCTCTATACATTTTCAATCTGTGTAATTAAATTGTCATTCCATTCATTTTATCTGACAGTGAAAGAAAGTGGAACAAGATGACTCACCTGGAGGGAGAGAAATGAATGCTGCAAATAAGTGGTAGGGCAGTTTCCTCATTGGCTGCCTCGGAAGGGTGGTTTTTCCTGGAATTGACTGTTTTAGGACTTTTCCAGTTCTTGGTTACAGAAACTTAGGCTAAGTCTCCCAAACTGTTGGTTTTAGCCTGTCATGGAGTCAACCTGGCTCTGGTTCATTCAATCCTCTATTTCCTTTGTCAGATATTTTCCTACATCAACAAAAATAATAGCTAATCCTGGTCATAATCAGGTTTACTCAGTTCTACATTGAGAATGTTCTAAATATTGACATGAAGATCAACAAGAGTTCAACTACCCTTGCTGGGTTGGCATAAAGGCAGAGAGAAGATGATGACCAAGAAAACTCAAGAAATTTTGTAAAAGACAATTCATTTTATATTCCTAGGTTTTGCCTTCTTTTCTGCAGATCTAGATGTCTCTTGCTAGAGAACATATAGAATTCAGCCTGCCATTTCTATAGATTAATATTTTACTATTAAAGCAACTCACTTGTAACCTGAGAGATGACTTGGTAAACTATATTGTTGAGACAACATAGGAACCTGAGTTCTTATCTTTAGCATTCATGTGGAAAAGCCAGGTTTTTTGTGTTTCCCTATATTACCAGAGGCAGAGTAGAGGAGAAGCACAGACAGGGTATTCCTAGGGCTTGCTGATAAGCCAGTGTAGCAGATTTAGGTAAGCTCCAGAATCTCCCCTGAGAGATCCAATCAAAACAAAAAGTAGACTGCTGGAAAGATTATCCAGCTGAAATGCCAGTTGTTATAAGGCCAGATGATAGAAAAGAGAACCAACTCCTACAAGTTGTCCTCAGACAGACCTTCACATGTGCTTTGTAGCATTTGCACATACACACACAAGTACACACAGACAATAAATGAACAGAATGTTAAAAATCAATAAGACCTACAAAGTATGAAAAAACATAAGCTGGAGAAATAATTGAAGAAGAAAACTGACATCAAACTCTGTCCTCTGCAAGTTCACATTTGGCAGATTGCATCTGCACAAGGAGTGTGTATGCTTGTATACAGCACACACACACACACACACACACACGCACACTCACTCTCTCACTCACACAAGCACAATCACACAAACATTTGAATATATCACTGTGCATCCTCTATCCCATTGTCCCTCCTCCTTCTGCTTATTGTTCTGTGTCATAGTTAGCCAGGACTAAATCTACCTATGTCTTCTGCATCCGTTTTTTACTTCTCCTTTTTACTTTCATTTCCATGTTGTCCGTTCTTTTCTCCTTTTTTTTTTTCCTGTGGTTTGCAGAAACTTACTCAGTGTCTTCTTGAAGAAACTTAAAGGAAGATTCTTATGACTGTATTGAGCTTTCTGCCACATTTCAAATTCTAACCATGAGATTCTTTTAGCATCTGTAAACTTTTCTTTGTCACATTTATATTTGAAACATATCTTATTACTTATTTATTCATGTGCCAATTCTTTGCTGGAAGGGTTTGAAGTAGGATGAAATAAAAGTCATATATAATAAAGCTAATATAACTGGAATGGATTTTTAAGAAATCAGATATGGGAAATGATAAATAAAGAATGTCTAGGACTCCACATGCAGATAACAGTGCTCCCTGGCACCCACACAGTTGTTCCATTCCAGTTCCTCAACAGACAAAAGACAGCAGTCAATCAAACAAAAATGACTGCTCTCTATTCTAGAAGTATATTGAATATGTATTTTTTGTATAGCAACTCTGATAGGGAGTATTGCAGATGATAATAACACAATGATAACCTACCTTTGACTTAATGTAAAATTGGTTTCCAGTTCTTGAAATTTTAGTGCTTAAACTTTTTTAAAAAGTATACAATAATATTCTAGTTAATTCACTGAAAATATTTCTGTCAATATCAAGATGTATTTCCCCTATCTTATAGTGGTTTTCAGATCTTGTGGCTAGAAGACAGGTGCTTTTGATATGGAACTTAATACATAGTCACCATGAAAAGCTTAAGCAGAGGAAAGATGGCGCATACCTTGAATCCCAGGAGACAGAGGCAAGCAGATCTCTGGATTCAGGGTCAGCCTGGGATAAATCAAGTTCCAAGTAAAGAACACCTTAGATACAACTGTTTTGATACATGCCTTTAAAATCTGGGAAATATGTTCTACTGGAGGCCTATGTAAGGACAATGGAAGAAGGAAGATTTCCTTCTTCTTGTTCAGCGGCTTGCACTTATTTGCTAAAACTCCCTCCAAACTTCTTGCCCAGCAGAATTTAGGGTTGCAGGGACATGAAGCAAAACTTTCGTAGTGGGTTACTAAGGTTACTAAGAGTGGTAGTAAATGTCCTCTTCTACCTCTTGATTCCTGAACTGATAGATCCTGCATTTGGGAGAAACTACCATATATAGGATGCTGATTCAAAGCATATAATCTTTTCTGAAGAACCCTTGCCCCAACCTTCCATGCTGCTGCGGTCTAATTGGAGCACAAAGAAGCTGTGTTCCAGAGATATTCAAGGCTGTACCTCGTGCTGCAGCTAGACTTGTGATGTGTAAGAATCACCAAGGTGGTACTGGTTTTAAAGGTGTGAAGGGTCATGGAGATTAGAACAGGCTTGGCCCTGTGACAGTCCAGGGATGGCCACTGTGAAGGAGCAGCCTCAGTTGCAGATGAGAACCCAGGAATGAAGGGATCATGCAAAGAAGTTGAGGTTTAGCATCATGAAGAGAGCCTATGAGAGTCTGCTGGTAAAACCTGGTTACAGGGGAAAACCCCTGCATATTGGAGATGCCAGTACCATGGAATGATCACCAAGAAGAGCAGCAGAGAAATAGAGTCAATCAGAGCTTAAAGTGCTATGGAAGACAGAGCTGGAGAAGTGACACAAGCCCTTTGGAGACACAAGCCCAGAAAATTATGTGTGGATCCCAGACATTTGAACAAGAACCTGTAAAGGTGAAGATGCTTTGAATACCACAAGATGTTAGAGATGTCAGAGCTGTAGGATACCTGCCGAAGAAAGCTGCCATCAGGGAATGGAACATGCCCACAAGAACGTTTGTTGCTGCTAAATGCTAGATCTGGCAATAGCTGTCATTCAAGGATGAAAAGAGTTACGAGATCTGAGGATTGCTTTGGCTTTGACACCAGACATGGAGATATAGAGTTTGGAGTTTGCTTAGTTTGATTTTCATCTTGATTCGTCCAGTATTTTCTTACCATGACATTTTGGGATGGTAATGTATATCCTGCATGATATTGGAGATATGTGATATGATTTTTAATTTTGATTTCTTAAGGGATTATAGTTTAGAGATTGC
This sequence comes from Hylomyscus alleni, assembly GCA_019843855.1. NCBI lineage: Eukaryota > Metazoa > Chordata > Mammalia > Rodentia > Muridae > Hylomyscus > Hylomyscus alleni. The sequence goes on from JADRCC010204751.1 coordinate 5,896, forward strand.
CTGAATCTCAGAAGAGACTTTGGACTTTGCATTCTTAACATTGAAGAAACTGTTATAGATGATGGGAACTTTTGAAGTTGGACTAATTGTATTTTGCATTGTACTGTGCCTAGTTATGATATTTGAACAAGCCTATTGTAGCCGGGGAGTAGAGTGTGATGCTTTGAATATGTTTGGCCTATAGGGAGTGGTACTGTTATGAGATGTGGCCTTGTTGGTGGAAGTGTGTCACTTGGGTGGTGGTGGGGCTTTGAGACACACTTTCTAGCCATGTAGGAACCAGTCTTTTCCTGTTTACCATTGGAACAATGTGTAGAACTTTCAACTTCTCCAGCACCATGCTTTCTGCCTTGGTGATAATGGACTGAACCTATGAACCTGTAAGTCAGACCTAATTAAATGTTGTCCTTTAAAAATTTGCCTCAGTCATGGTGTCTCTTTATGGCAACTGAAATACTAAGGCGGACATTGATGCAGCAAGTTCTGCTTTCACAAAGGTTAGTTCTCAAAAAGGAGCAACACATCCCACTGGAGACCTTCAGCGGTTTGTAGTTCAAGACATTGGAGCTAGACATTGGCTTGTTAAACAGAAGTAGACAGGGAAAGAGAATATGACACACATTCCTCCCTCCGGCCTTTCAGAAATCTCTCACATCAGTGACTTCTTATGACTGAGACTAACACGGGCAATGGCATTTTACTAACTTTAATCTTAAGTCTAGGTTCTGGCAAAGACTAGGGAAAAAAAACTCTTTTTAATATATTGTTTTACAGGGAACAAGTATGAAAGTATTAATAAATATCCAAGGTTGAACTATAGAGAATGTCTGATAGCAACCATGCAGTAGACAGGGGTTAAATGCCTTTTCTTTCTGTGTCTTCATGAAAATGTGCAGCTCACTATGAGTTGTGGACTCCTGGGGAAGAGTGGCAAGGATGATCACAAAGATTGGCTCTATTAGATGCTTTACCATAGAACATTGTGGCTTCACTTGAATAAGTGTTTTATGCTGTTGATAAAGTTCTTTATCTTTTCCTTTACACGAAAAGAGATATTAACAAAATATAATGATGAAGACATGGGAAAATGACTCAGTATGGAAAAGTACTTGCTGTACCTGCATAAGGATCTAACATTGAATCCCTAGCAACAGTGTAAAGATCCAAGCATAGGTGAGGTACTCTGACAGAGTTGGGGCACAGACAAGAGGATCATTGGCCTTGCTAGGGCATTTTAGCTCCAAGTTCAATGAAAGACATTGTCTCAAGCAAATAAGATGGTAAGTAACACAACTGGATGCATGATGTCAACTTCTGGTTTCCACACAAACCCCTATTAAAAGGCACACTATCATAAAACCACAGAAGGTATGCCTCTCTCTATGAAGATTCTGAAAAAATAAAGGCAAAATTGTAAAATTTGTTATTTCTACAAAACTACCACTTGAGCCAGTCTCAGGCAAATAAATTTCATCATGGAAAATAGTTGTTAATGAATAAAATGAGTCTCTGGACTCTTATTTCCAATTACAGCACTAGAATGATTGAGGGGACAAGGCTCCAGAAAGAGACATTTGGGAGCACTCCCTAACCAAATAGGAGCCTGAGAAACAAGACTACAGAATCTGCTCCAGGCAGCCATTTATCCCTATTAATTCAGACTATTAATATTAATGTATTCTGGGAGAGAAAGCCGGGGACCTACTCTTTTATCTTGCTGTGTAGAAACTGAATATTGCATGACCTTGAATAAATGGAATGTTACTGCTGCCATTTTTTGTCTCAAATGAAGGAAAACCAGAGAGCCGTCCCTTATCCTCTCCCTATTTTGTGTTTTGGCCTCAAAGAAAGCAAAATAAAACCACAAAGTCCCAGGGTATAAAGGTAGACGAGTGTAGTTTAGGACAGTGTGGCTGGTGAAGAGCTGATCTTTTCTTTGTTAGCAAGACTAGACTCTCTGAACTGGACAGACAGGAAATATGTTCCTGTAAGACTCTGGAGAGTCTTAGCTTACTAGGGACCCCCTCAGTGGACAATGAGGAGCCACGAATCAATGCAAAAAGCAAGAGGGATTTATTGTTCCAACAGTTAGGGTCCAAAGGAGAAGTGGTGACCCCACGCAGCCTATTAGATGAGTTTTTATACAGTTTTCAGAGCAGCAGCAACTAGGCACAATATGATTAGTGGAACAATACACCCTTTAAATTAATGGTCTTTAGGGAACGAGGTACCAAGGGCTTTCCTTGGCTGCAGAGGGTCAACAATCCCTCTGCCCTGAAGAATGTGTCTATGGTGCTCTGGGCTTTCCTTATCTGCAGGTCGTCAGTGGCCAGTCACCCCTGTGGTCTGAGGAATGTAATTAGCCTCTCCCTTCCTGAGAGAAGGGGTGCCTATGTGTTCTATGACCTCTCTCGTCCAGGAGGGGAAGGGTCTGGTGGAATTTTCCAAAGTTCCTGAACTGAAGTCTTCATTCCCTTTTACTGTCATTTGAAAATGATTTAAGAATAAGAAGACTTATAAAATGCAATCCTGCCCGGAGTTGTGCGCCTAAAGAAAATTAGGCACATAATGAGAAAAGACTGCCAGGATTCATTAGTGGTGAAGTCCCCATTTTTGTTAAGTGCTGTGAGGCTGGACGATTTCATAAAAAGTTCTGAGTTCATGAGGGGCAAGATATTAAAGACAGCAAAGAAAAGCCATTTCACCGCAGAGGAGGTATTGTTTGTCTAAGGGATACAAACTCACCATCAGTCACAGCTCTGCAGTTAGAAAAAGGTTCACACGGTCCTTAGTATGTCTTGATTTCTATTTTATTTTAATGATCTTTTTAATTTGAAGATGTGTTTTAAAGCATTAATAAGCTTATTCTTTGACAGTTTTATACATGAATATAACGCCGTTTGATTACCCTCCCTTTCTACCTGTGAGACCAAAACAGGAACAATACACATTACAAGTTAATGAGAAACCAAAACAGTAAAAATATACCTTGCAGGTTGAGGGTTTTGTTTGTAGTAATAAGATTAAGTTCCAGTTTGTCCTATGTTAAATCCTTGAAATGCTTACAGAATAAGTTTGTTTGTCCTGTAACAAGTCCTTGTAAATTAAGGTTTCTATTTGTAATTAAGAATAAACTTGTTTCTGCTCTGAGGTAAAATGCAAAACCTGTTTTGAGGTATTTAGTTAGTTAGTTAGTTAGTTAGTTAGTTAGCTAGCTAGCTAGCTAGCTAGCTAGCTAGTTAGTTATTGCTTTTTAAGACTGGGTTTCTCTGTGTAGTTAGCCCTGGCTGTCCTGGAAATAGCTCTGTATTTTTAATTGATGATCTTAGAGCATATAGTATTGGTGTTTTGTTCAGAATGCTGTTTGATATGCCAAAGAGTTAAAGGCTAATTTCTAATTTCTCTTCTACCAAGTTCAGTGTGTCTGATTTTATGTTAAGGTCTTTGATCTACTTGTGCGTGAGTTTTGAGCAGGATAATAGATATGGTATTATTTGCATTCTTCTACATGGAAACATCCAGTTTGACAAAATCCATTTGTTGAAGATTACTCTTTACCAGTGAATATTTCTGGCTTCTGTGACAAAAGTCTGGCTTCTGTGTCTATAGGTGGGAGTTTATGTCTGGGCCTACGATTCAATTTCATTGTCTGTTGTATCTGTTTTTGTGCCAATACCTTGTGGGTTGTATTACTGTAGCTTTGTAGTATAACTTGGAAATCAGTGAAAGTAAGATCTTTGTTGTTGTTACTTTCATTGCTGTTCTTGTTTTGTTTTTGTTTTGTTTTTAATGTTCAGAATTAGTTTAGCTATCCTGGGGTTTTGGCTTTTGCTTTTCCAGTATGAAGTTGAGAATTGTCATTTCATGGTCTGTTAAGATTTGTGTTGCAATTATGATGGGGACTGCATTCAATCTGTAGACTGCTTTTGGTAAAAATGGCCATTTTTACAGTTAATCCTACTGATCCCTGAGGATTCCATCTTCTGATATCTTCTTCAGTTTTTTTTCTTCAAAGTCTGTAAGTTTTTAATTATAGGAATCTTTCATCAACTTGGATTGACATTATCTATAACTGAAGCTCTTGGGAAGACTGTTGGTTCCTGATTTCCTTCGCAGTTTGTCATTTCTATGTAGAAAGGCTACTGAGTTCTTACAGTTCATCTTGTATCCAGCTATTTTGCTGAAAGTGATCCCTAGTATAATTTCTAGGGTCACTTATGTACATTCTCATTTCATCTGAAGATAATGATACTTTGAATTCTTCCTTTCCAATTTGTATCCCCTTGATCTCATTTAGTTGTCTTATTGCTCTAGGTAAAACTTCAAGTGCTATATGGAGTAGTATAAACAGAGTGTACATCTCTTCTTCCTTTTTTTAAATGGAATTTCTTTGCATTTGTATCCATTTAATTTGGTGATGCTATTGAGTTGTTATAAATTGCCCCTATTATGTTTAGGTATGCTTTTTTCTCCCTAATATTGTGAGTACTTTTACCAGGAAAGGGTCTTGGACTTTATTAGATTTTTTATTATCTAATGAAATTATTCTTAGAGATTTTCTTTTACTTTATTTATATCATGTGCCCTTCCCCCAGCCTTGAGCAGGTTAAATAGACCTCAAGTGCTTGCCACGGTTGGACCTTCAAGACCCAGGTGGAGTCTTCCTTCTTGTAGCATCTGCAATTTCCTACAGGAGTAGACTACCCACTGAGCTTGCTTTGCAACACAATCAAGCTAAAACAAAGGATGGATGGATGCCACACCCGCTAAAGTCAAGTCTGTGTGACAGCAGTTGATGAGGCAAAAAATCTTCAAGGAAGCTAGTCTCCTGAAGCCTTTTTGGCATTCCCTAACTCGGAGGTGGCCTAGATTTGTCCCTGTGATAGTCGATGGAAGGTCTCGCGTGTTTTCTTTCTATATAGAGGTGCCCCAAGGAATGATTTACTAATAGCTAAGCAAAATTGGACCTTGCTTTCTGACCTTCACCAGTGTTCCAATTTCCTTTTTTTCCCATTTTTTTTTATTTTTAGATATTTTCTTTATTTATATGTCATATGATTTCTCCTTTCTCAGTTTCACCTCCAAAAAACAAACAAATGAACAAACAAAAACAACAAGAACAAACCCCTGTTGCCTCCCCCTCCCCATGCCTGCCAACCCACCCTCTCCCACTTGTGCCCTGTCATTCCCCTACACTGGGGCACAGAACCTTCACAGTGCCAAGGGCCTCTCCTCCCATTGATGACCGACTTTGCGATCCTCTACTATACACATGCTGCCAGAACAATCAGTCCCACCATGTATAGTCCTTGGTTGGTGGCTGAGTCCCTGGGAGCTCTGAGGGCATTGGTCAGTCCATATTGTTGTTCGTCCCAAGAGGCTGCAAACCCTTCAACTCCATTGGTTCTTTCTCTA
>JADRCC010204790.1:0-12646 GCA_019843855.1 Hylomyscus alleni
TTTTTTTTTCTGGTAGGGTTAGAAGAATGTGTTACGAAGTATACAACTTTTAACAAGTGTTTTTCAATGGGCCAGACATAGTAGCATACACCAGTAGCTCCAGCTATGAAGGAGGTTGAAGCAGGAAGATTGCTTGGGTCCAGAGTTCAACACCAGTTTCTGTAACATAGCAGGACTCCATTAAAAAAAATCATCTTCAAATTTAACTATGTGTAAGTTGCTTATATATTTTAGGGCCGCATACTTCTGGACAATTTCAAAGCATTTGACATGATTCTTTATTCTTCCTGTTTACTTAAACCACACTGAAGTCAGAGGATACATCACATTTTACATTTCTGTAACAGTGTATATAAGTTCCTTGAAGAATGAAGGTAAAGTATATGTATAGTCTATTAGGACACAAAGACCAGGAAATAATTCCATATGAAAGTGTAGTAGAATGGCATTTACCTTCATTATATGAAACAATACCTGTTTCTAATGGAATAAAAACATAATAGTCTCTTAAATGAGCAGCACACAATTTAAATGATTACTTACAATTGTCAAATCCCATATTTTGACCAGTTGAAAAAATTGTAAACAGATCTCTCTTCTGTAAGTTTCAGTACGTAGGGAGCTTTAAAATCATTCTGCTTTATAATAGCTAATATACTTATTAGGAGATATGCTTCTTTTGATCTTTGGGGCATAGCTTATTAGTTGTATGGCTTAGTTTTATGGGACTTCTATCATCCCAATGTCTCTGCACTAACACACCCATACTGACAATGAATGTGGGTCCATTTTATTTTCTTTGGTTTTTTTCTCTCTAAGGCTTTGTCCTATTCTCCTCAATTCCTGCTTCAATTGCTGTCTCATCACCCATTTTTGGTTCTCTAGGTGCCACCCTTTGTTTTTCAGTGAGAGTTGGTGATGATTTATCTTGATCGTCAACTTGACAAGATTTAGAATGAGCGTGGAGGAAAGTCTCGGAGCATGCCTGTGAAGGATTTTCTAGATTAGGTTAGTAGAGGTAGAAAGATCTACCCTAACTGTGGATGCCACCATCCCATGGTTGGAGTCCCAGATTGGATAAAAAGGAGAGAGCAAGCTGTGAACTCCTGTTTGTGCTTTGGGACTGCAGATCCAGTGTGGCCAGCTGCCTTACACTCTTGCCGACACTTACTCTTCTCTTGAAAGCTAGATTTTATCATTAGCAATAAGTATGAGTACTTATTTTCCTCCTGCTGACAGCCTCTCTCTGTTCCTTGTCAAGACAATGATGCATAAGTAGAGTTCCTTGAAATGTACATTGGTACACAGTGGAAGCACACTTTGTATACCTCCCACTTCATAACCCAAGCTACTATGGAATTCAAAAACACAAATGATGAAAGAGGGCTAAATTTAGTTCACATCACTAATCTCTCAAGAGTGTTTCCTTGAGATGCACACTGACATATAGCTGAGGCACAAATACTTTGTATACCTTTTAGTTCATAGCCCAAAGTAATAAGAAATTGCATTTAAGGGCTGAGGTTTAATATATTCCACAGCTTCAGCAACAGTACTCTTAGGTGACCGCCACTTATTTTCCTGCCAATATATGTAATGATGATTATGGTGACAACTGCATTTCAGTGTCACTGTTCTTATTTTTACAGTGGTCCCAACTGTTTCCTTAGTCAGTGCTTTGACAAATATCAACACAGTAAAAACAACAAATAAATTTTTAATATTTTTGTGAAAGTAGTTTCGATCTTGCGGCTCTCTGGAGTTCAGAGACCATAGACTATTCTCTGAGAATGGTGAGTCCATGCTAAAACAAACATCACTATAGTTTAACTCAAACTTCAAATCCACCCTTAGCCATTATTTCATATAGGAAAATTGCTTTTGACATAAGCATTTTGTGTTAATTTTCAAGAATGAATCCTTTGTGTATAATACGGACTGTTTGCATTAGAATTTTTTACATGAGGAGATTTTGTGGTTAGGTATATATTAGTGAACTTGCTATTTTTTAAGCTCATCTCACATTTGAGCTTTTTATTAATACCTTCAGTAAACATTAACTGAGAACATACTATGAGCTGTTGTTCATTTCTGTCTATTGAAAGGCTTCCAGGTTTTCAAGCCAAGTTCAAGTGCCATGTCCTTAATAAAGTCTTCTTGGCAGATGATCATTATAATTCTTCTCCTCCGTCTCCCACGAGTGTTTCTTTTATCTCTACCCCCTAAATGGTACTTTCTATATGTAGTCTGGCATTACTTATACATATTTATGATTTTCTCCACTACTAGACTGGAGCTGCTAGGGTCTTCATCTTACGTGGTTTTGAACCCCACAACATTTAAGAAACTATTTGGCATATAGTTGATATTCAATAAATGTGCTATGGAACAGAAGAAAAAGGAAGTGGCATGGTAGACCTTTAAAGTTACTTCCATAACCAGATAGAAAAGGAAAAAAAAAACTTCAAAACCAGGATTAATTGTAGAAGAACTTAGAGATGAATAGCAAAACCTTCTTTAAAAAAAATTATTTATTTTTATTTTATGTGTATGCATGTGTCTATTTGTGCCACATGCAAGCTTGGTGCCTGCAGAGGCCAGTAGATGACTTCTGATATCCTAGAATTGGAGTTATCATGGTTGTGAGCCATTGTGTTGGTGTTGAGAACTAGATCTGGACTCTCTGAAAGAGTAGCAAATGCTCTTACCAAATGAATCTTCTTTCCAGCCCTGGATGACCCTGGTTAAGACCAGTAGCTTATTTGGAGAGGCCATTTCTGACCCTTTCATAAATGTCTCCAGTATTACTGGATAGTTCTGTTAAAATAAGGTGAGACTTGAAAGAAGGATCTTAAAATTTTGCCAAGGAGGTAGCTAGCACTTTAGGTGTTAAATCATGTTCATTTTGGAGAGAAATCCAGCAAGGAAAGGAGATTGTGACAGGTTTCCTAGTAATTTCACATGGACAGCTCCTGAGGAGTTGAGTCTTCACACACTAAGAAAACAAATTCAAACCAGGAAAACTATTGTTTTTAAAGAGAATGAAGAAGAGGGTTGAAAGAAAGACAATGGGTCTTAGGAAGAATTGCCAATACATGGATATGGATTTAGTGCAGCTTTGATTTTTGCTCAGAAATCCAATCAGGCTAATTCCATCTCACAATATGGCCCTTTTGTTCTCTCACTATTTACAATGTCTTGCAGACTTAACATTTACTTTATAAAAAAAAAAAAAAAAGAAGAAGATTGGGCCAGGCAGTGGTGGAATATGCCTTTAATCCCAGCACTTGGGAGGCAAAGGCAGGTGGATTTCTGAGTTCGAGGCCAGCCTGGTTTACAGAATGAGTTCCAGGACAGCTAGGGATACACAGAGAAACCCCGTCTCAAAAAACAAAACAAAACAAAATAAAACAAGACAAAACAAAAAAAAAAAAAAAAAAAGAAGATTGGGAGACACCAGTACATAAGCACAGGTAACACAAAGGGCTTAGTGTTGTTGATCAACTGTCACTTGCAAAAGATAGTATCCTGTTAGCATTTAAAAATAAGCACTTGGCTCAGAATAGTGATTAGCAATGTCAAATATTATTTAAAAAAAAACACAAATCTGATTGTTTCACCCACTGTCCACATAACCAGGCTCTAAACCTGGAAGCCACACATGGATTCACATATGCAGAGTGGAAAAGACCATCCATAACCCAGCATTTTCTGTAGCTGCTACCCTCTGCTCAGCTGTTTGAGCTACTGTTACAGTTGGCTAGGCATATTGTAAATATATATTTATACATTCGATTTCACATAAGGTCTTGCTATGTATCCCAGATTTGGCCTCAAATTTGGGATTCTCCTACCTCGATCTCCAGAGGGCTGAGACTATAGGCATATGCCACCATATCTAAGTCTTGATTTTATTTTAGAATCTTTTTTTAATGTGCAAAGTACCATGTTATGTTTTCATCTATCTTTGTTTCTTTGTCTTCTAAGACAGAATCTTATTATACAGCCCAGGTTGGCCTTGATCTCATAATCTTCATGCTTCAGTCTCGGACTTCTGCCATGTATCACACTTCTGGCAGGGCTGAAATCTTAAATACACCCCTCCATCTCATGTTCATATAGTAAAGGTTTAGTGTCCAGAAAATGGCCTTATTGGGAGAGGAAAGAAGCTTAAGGAAAGAGGTGGGGCCTAGTGGAAAGAAGTTAAATCACTGGGCTTGTGCTTTTGTAGAGGATATTGGATTCCAAGCCTGTCCATAACCTCCTTCCTGGCTTCTGTGAAGTGGGTAAGGCAGCCCCTCTACAATGCCCTTATTACCATGTTCATCTGCTTCTCCATGGGCACAAAAGCAATTGATCATGGTCTGGAACCTGTAAAACCATGAGTGGGAAAAAACCCTCATCTTTATTAGTTAACTATCTCAGGGATTTTGTCATAGCAACAGAAAGCTGATTAATACAACATATATATGGAAAGTAAAAGGAAAGCCTCTATACCATTTGTGGTATTTTTTTAAAAAAATTAGGTTTTAAATGGATGACTTTTATATAGTAAATCTTGAATTTTCTAATTATGCATACTTGGGATGTAATCCTGGTTTTCCCAGAAATTAAACACTTTATTTTCAGATAAGCTGTTTAATCTCCCTAAAACAAAATGTGAGAAATAGTGTTTGCCTCATAGAAGTTTTATAATGAATAAATAAGAAAACTATAGTATTTGAACTGTGGTAAAAAATATAGCAATAAAGGGATTTGTCAAAATTTCCTTAACAGTTTTTCAGCATTGAATGTTTGCATTATGGCTACATCTGACTTTCCACACAGAGTTATTCTCATCAATTGTTTTCATATCACTTCACATTTTTGATCATTTGATTGCTAGATTAAAGAGTATGTACTCAGAGTCCGTAGACAACCATGGAAGTGAGAGTAAAACTTCTATAAAAGTCATCTAAGATGCTGGTTGGAAATGAGGTTCCCTGGGCTGGGGATGAAGTTCAGTGGTAAGTTCCAGAGAGTTTGGTAGGTGTGAGGTCTTAAGCTGAATTCATAACATCTCAAAGACAAAACATATCTGCATTTCTAAATACACCTGTCTTCCAGAATCTTGATATGAGTGAACCCCAGATGAGGTACTTTTGTTATTTTTGGGGGGTGGTGGTGGTCAGGTTTTAGAATGTTGCCAGGCTGGTCTCATACTTGAGTTCAAAGATATTCTCCTGCCTCAGCTTCCTAAGTAACTGAGATTTAAGGTTTATGACACACTCCAATAAAGGTTTCTCAGTATTACTCTGCTTCTTAGAAACTCTCTGGAGCTGGCTTTGGACTTGAATTGTGCTAGCAAGATTATGCTTGTTGGAATCCTGGTTACTACTCTTGAAACCAGTTTGTGAAAAGAGTAGAAGACAATGACATTTTTCTTTTCCCTGAGGTATGGCCATCATGACCTTTTGCCCTCATCGTTAATAAAAATCCCCTTCTAAGGAGAATGAAAAGCCTCTTCTATAAAGGTGATTGACTTCATTTGATTAGAAAGGCACACATTGAAAAGTTAGCATAGAAACAGGTACTCAAGTTCATGCAATCACAGGAAACACAAGCCTGACATAATTATGTAAGAAAAAATTGAAACATGGAGCAGGAAAAAAAAATAGGCTTTCTAGAATATATCAATTTCATATTCTTAAATACATATCCACAAAGGAGTACTGCATCATGGGACAACACAATTTGGTCAACGTTCTTTTCATGCTTGGTTGACAAGAGAACAGAGATTAGAATAATATACTTCTTGTTCTTCCGGGGATCAAATATGCTGCAGTGGGGCCCATGGGAGAAAGCCCTCTTGATCTGTCTATATGGCACAGACAATGTGCCTCTTGTTACTGTCCTGACTGGAAGGGCAAGAGCCTTCTCAGTCTCACACTGAGCTGGGACTGAGCACATGTTCTCTCACATAGTCACAAAGTCCTTTGGAAGGCTGGGAAGGCTGCCACCCCCATTTTCTTCATCAAGGGAGCACTCTGAGCCTCAGAGAGTATGTAAGACTAAGTTACTAGGTACTAAAGATCTTAGTTAAAAAAAAAAAAATCATTAAGTCCTTAAGTCCCGAGATCTCTACAAAAAGTACTAAGTTAGGTAAGGACATGTGTAACTGAGACGTTCAGTTTGCCTTTTTCAATTTGGTTGCCTTGATTTCTAGTAACTCCCTACTCTATGACATTTCCTTCAAGGCTAGGTGTTAACTATAACTTGATGGGAAAGACTTTTACTATTGGGTGGGAAAGTCAAGAAAGGGCAATAAAACTAGGTGTGGTGGTGCATGCCTTAATTCCAGCGCCTCAGGAGAGGGGGGAGAGAGGGAGGGAGGGGGGAGGGAGGGAGAGAGAGGGGGAGGGAGGGAGGGAGGGAGGGAGGGAGGGAGGGACGGAGGGACGGAGGGAGGGAGGGAGGTAGTTGGATCTCTGTGAGTTAGAGGCTTTTGTGGTCTGCTTAGGGAGGTTCAGGGTAGCAGAGGCTTCATAGTGAGACCCCTGTTTCAAAAGTAAAACAAAACAAAACCAAGAAGGGGCAGTGCTCTTAATAAAACTGGATGCCTCTGTCTTGCTTTCCATCTACTGGGTCTTATATAACCAAACCGTCTCATCATGAATGAGTTTGTTTTGATAAGCTTTGGACAGCCAGTGAGGATGGAATCGATAATGCCATTCCTGTTGCTACAAAGCTAAGAGTTTTCTTGACTCTAAGCTCTTTGACATTTACAAAATAATAAAGAATAAGTAACAAAACAGATACTGTAAATATAGTAAATATAATTTGAGTATTTAGCTAATGTCTCTGGCTACACTCTTCGAGGCATTTTTTTTTGGGGGGGGAAGAGGGTGGGGAATCCAGGTTACATTTTAAAGCTATTAAGCTGGGCTCGCAAAAACTGATTTGGAATTGTTTGGGTGCTTAGCTTTATACAACCTGCAAGGAATGTTTTGGGGCATGGCTGTCCATGTCCACAGTAATGTAAACACATGCTTTACTGTTTGTATTTGAGTAGCATAAGCTAATGGAAAACAAATGTGGTAACTCCATTGAATCTTGGACTCTTTGGAATGCCAGTACGATTTACACATTGTGTACATCCACAAGGCCTCACATGTGACCCCCGCTTTGTATGCACACTTTCTTTGAACAAATGCACCAAACCACAGCCACAAGTAATTGGAAACAATTGGAAACTCTGCACTTTTGAGATGAAGCCAGAACCTCAAACACACAAGGCTAGAATTAATGGCTATATATGTACTTTATACACCAAGGAGGCCATGCTGCATAGCAGTTAAGAGTGTGAGCTTTGGAATACCACCAGCATGGATTTAAATCTCTACCCAGCCAATTTACTACTTGTGTGATGCTGTATAAGTCACTTACCCTTGCTGAGCTTCAACTTTCTTACCTGTTAAAATGGGGGCTAATACTATTAAGTCTATAAAAAATAAAAGTACCAGCATTTACATTTTGGATTTTTGTGGATGCTCCTCTCACAGAATTTTATGCAATTTGCAATTATACATTTCCCTGTTGCATTTGTAATAGACTAAAGAAGTGACGCAGTCTGCCTTGATTACCTGTGGCTAGCATGGCATTTGTCACAAAGTAAGGTATTATTCAATAAATAAATTCAGTACATGGATGAATGGACATAGAAAAATACATACATCGTGTTTAGTGTATTTCCTGACTAAGTTCTCTGACACATGAACTCTGCTGTTCAGGATAATGATAATGATCTCAAGGAAGAAGAAAAAGCAAAGGGGGACAGGGCCAGCAGCCCCCACCACAGCAACAGAGGTAAAGGGCTTGTTGAATATGCCTTGTCAGTAAGATCAAGTAAAGTGTTTTGGCCACACAACTAGGTACCAGAAAATCATTGGGGTCAGAGCTTTTCAAGTGAGAAAACCCATTGAATATTCCCAGTAAGGCAAGGAAAGGTCTATGCACCAAATGAGTGCTTGCAGATATTTAGTTAAGGGAGCAGTAGTGGGGACTGTCTGCTAGAGGCCGTGCTTCCATAGGTACCCCTTACTGAAACTCTCTTCCATACCCATCTCTCAGACTTCACATCTACTATCTCTGCTGCTTCTAGCTTTCACAGGTCTCACTGCATCTTGGTAAGAAAACACTGAAATGTATGAAGACAAGTCTCTCCACTGAACCCATGTCTCAATATTAAGACAAACTGGAATGTGAAAAAAGCACTGAGGATGGAATCTACGGAATTCAAACCATTTAAGATGATAGCTCTCTGTAGTTTGAGGAAGCCACTTACTATTTCTAATATCCAGTCACGTTACTGATACAGGTTAAGTTTGCCTTAATTGAAATGTTTAGGACTAGGGGCTTTGGAATGTGTGCAAAAACATGAAGATGTATCCTAAGGAAGGGACTCAAGTCTAACCCATTTCTCTGCCATATTTACATATTTATATACACAGCCCAAACAGAGTTTTCACTACTTTTGTGCATGAAACAATTTATCATGCTGTAGAGTTTTGTACTCATGGCTTCAGGTTGGCACTCAAATGTTTTTGGATTTTGGAGCATTTGGGTTTCAAATGACTAGATTAAGGGTTTTCAGTTGGTATCTTAAAATTGTACAGCCCTTTAGTCTTTCTTAGAGAGGAAGCATACCACAGGGGCTAAAGGCTTATACTCTGGAGTCAGAAAACTTGGCTCCAAATCTGGACACTATTGCCTACCAGCCTTAGGACTATAAACAAATTATTTGACTTCTCTAAGCTTTATGTTTCTTATCTCTGAGATAGGCATGGTAATACCTCTACTTGTCTCTCATGCTGTGTAACTATGGAAATTGAATAAAGCACTGAGCTTAGTATGTGGCATACAATTCATACAATAATGTATTACAGTTATATGTTAAATACTACGTATTTATAAAGAACAGAATGAATGCTTGTTTTAGGTATAAGGCTACGATTCAGTTATAGCCTAAATACAGCTAATTCTGGGGAAGAATAATCTCCTACTGTTACCTATTCTGTAATTACTATTAACATTATTTTAATAATTAAAACCACTTCCTTATCTGTCTTCTCAGTTGATCCTCCCCAGAACCCTAAGAGGCAACAGCAGAGACATCACTAGCTTTATTTTACAAAAGCAGTATGTCGAACTAAGGAGAAATATTAGGCAACATGTCTGTTTATAGCCTAAATGCTTGTAAAAAGGCTGGACATGGTGGCGCTTACCCATAATCCCAGTATTCAGGAGGCTGAGTCAGAAGAATTACAAGTTTGAGGCCAGCCTGGTATAGATAGTGAGATTCTGTCTCTGAAAACAATATAAAAACTTTATGAAAGAGTATTTACAGTAAGATTTAGCTAGGCTTTGGAATAGTGCCAACAGGAGGGACTTAATACTCTAGCCTTAACTTGTAATAAACACAGGATCTGGACAATAATGGAAAGGAATGGATAAACTAATGGGTTAACAAATGGGATAAGAACTGTATGCACTGAACTTTATGTTTCCCAGACTCTATCTCTTCCTGCTAAGCTTGTCCTGGTATACTAACAGCTTATTCCCGGAAAGGACTTGGATGCAGAGCCTAAACAGCTAGACCAGATGCATAGATAGGGTGAGTGACTGAGGGCCACCATTCACTTTATTGGGTGACACTAAGAGGCAGATGCCATATTTATCTCCAGATTCTGGATCCTTTATCTCTGGCAAAGTGAAGTAACGTCAAAGAGGACAGGAGATGATTGATCTTTTTAAATAAACGAGATGACTAACACAAGAGGATATGGTAACTTAAATAGTTCCATGAGGCTCCCATAGCCAACCAGGGAGCCTCTTCCAATCCACAGCCAAATACTTTTCTGTTAGGTTAGTCTGCCGGTCTGTTAATGATGGGCTGTGTAACTCCCTCAAGGGTCTCCAGCTTCACTTGAATCAGCTTCTGTTTTAGAAAGTAAAGGCCCCAAAGAGTCGAAGTTATAAGAAAAGATGCACCAAGATGCCATCCCAGTACAAGCCTAGGAATATAACAGAAAGTCAGGCCAGCAAGTCAACCTTTCCTCTGAAGGCCACTGACCCAGAGCATCTCTTTCACTAAAGATTACAAGCATGCTTGTCCCTGTATCAGTTTTAAAGCACTGTGAAATGCTATAAGGATGAAATATCATTTTATTTTTTTCTGGAAGGAAAACCAGCTTCAAAGGCCTCTGTGAACCCTCATGCCACTGCTTGCTTTCCAAAGGAATTGCCCCATCGAGATGAGGGCCATTGACAGGAGGCAAAGGATCCTGGGATGAGAGTGTACCAAGACATTACATATTTTCCCAGGGAACTGAGGGTACACAGACATGATCTGAGCATTTCTTCCTGTCTGAGGGCATAAATGTGATCCATTCCAAATAGACATCTTGTGGTTATACTTTTGGGAAATGAGAATTCTTGCCTCTAAAAATAGCCTCTGTGTATGAGCCACAGCAGCCTTGTCATCAGGCATTGGGTTTGAAGAGTCAACCTCAATGACTGAGGGGGATGATGCATCACTACTCTTCCAGAGGGCCTCTGGTCCACTGAGAGTTAACAAGATGTCTCTAGTTTCCCTATCAAAGACTCTTCCTTCTTTGCAAGAACAAGTCAAAAATCAGGCTTTATAGATAGTTTTTTTGTTTTTTGTAAAAACAAGTTTTCCTCCTTGGCATGTCATCTAAAAAATACAAATTTTGAACTATTTCTGATAATTAAGGTAGCACTATAGCATCTTGAAGGAAAATAAATGGCTCAGGGCATCAGGTATAAGTAAACGAGTGGAGCCTGATGAAAAACTTAGTTTCCTTGGAGGTCAGAGAATTTCAGACATTTCTCTTTCTAATTTTGAGCTTATGGAGTCCTGAGATGTGGGCTCTCACATGAACCAGGGGACAGGAACAGAAGCATGACCATTACGATATTCGCAGTTCATCATACATATTTACAGGCTGAAAGAGAAGAAACCAAGGCTAGTGTTCTGTCTTTCAAGCTTCCTTAAGAAAAACTAACTTAGAGACTTGGATACTTGTTGTAAATAGAAAAGACAGTGCTTTGCTCGGTAACTATAGCATGAAAGATACTGAAATGGCTGCCTCTTCAGAATTCACCACCATGGTTTTATAAGACTTTGGTCCCAGAAGAACACTTAAACACTGGACTCTTCAGTGTGTCCCTGGCATGCTTAGCTGGGTTCAGCATCTACCAAATGATTGACTACTGCCTTATGGCACTGTTTTTTTCCTTTCTGTCTTTTAACAGGTTTGAATGGCAAGGTCAACCAGGGGATGAAGGAATGTGAAATGGAACTTCTGGCATTTTTCAATAGAGAAGGAATTTGAACTCTGCTTTTGGTGACTACTTAGGACAACCCCCCCTTTCAGAACTAGCAGCTGAACTTAGGGTTCTGTGCATATACTCTACCACTGAACTATACCAATAGCCCTTGCTTAGAAAACTTTAAAAGTATATTATGAGCAATACACTTCAAGTAAAGCCTAACCAGTAAGACACTGAATGAATCATTATCTTGTTGGAATTCTCTACTAAACAGTCTTTTAACAAAATCCAGTCACTTTGCATCTATTATGTATCGATACTGGCAGACATTATACCAATTTCAGTCTAGCAAATTCCATATATACTTATGCAGGATTTTAAACAGTAATATTTACTGCCTGGTTGATTTTAAGCCTAAGAACTATGTCTGACTTAACGTTTGTCCAAACTAACCTTTACAAAAATATGCTATTTATCACTTGCCTAAACCAAACTTCACATTCACCTTTCAGATTCTAAGCTAAGAACTGGTTCATTTGGTATATTTTGGCCTTGGGGTTAATTTTACTTTTCTGAAGTATGAATAGGATTGGCATCTATTACAAATATACTCATTTCCTTTTCTGACAGTAACTCTTTTTATCATTTCTTATTATTTTTTAATTCTAAACCATATCAGCCATTTCTCCTCCTGGATCTGCCTATGAGTCCATTCCAGAAACAGATCCTTTGATTTTCCCAAAAAGCCTATTAGAATTTAACTGCAAGCTCTGGGGAGAGCACCATGTAGCTAAGTCCAGCCAATGTACACTCGGTACTGGGGAGAGCCAGATCTTATGCTGTTTGGCTAGGTTCATATAGGTGAAGATGACGGTAAATCCATTGTTTTGTTGGTACTCTCTGGTGGCTATGGGATGCACATTTTGCTTGTTTCTGCGACTAAAGTACTTGGCTGGGTATCTTACCTGGACTCTTTCCCTATCCCTCAGAATGATTTGGGGATCGTGGTGGTCATAGAATGGCAGGAATAAGAGAATGCAAGTGTGGGAGGGGAAAAGGAAAACTTACACAACAAATTACAGCCAACATACATCTATGGCTCCACCTTTCTTTGTTTCCCTTCACTGAGCTCAATATGGAAGAATGTCTTGACCAGTTCTGACATGGGTTTCCCCACCATCCTCTGAGATTGCTGGCAGTCATACTCAATTAAGGTCTTTCCCATAACATTTAACCTTATAACGGGTAACGTAAACACATTCCAAGCACTGTGCTCACTTAATGATTCTGGAGAGAGTGATATTTTTTTTTT
>JADRCC010204821.1:0-10978 GCA_019843855.1 Hylomyscus alleni
TGCTTTTATCCTTGCTGCTTGGTTTTTAAATGTAGCAGAAGAATAGTAAATACATAGTAAAGACATCAATGAGGTATACTGTCTTTGCTTAAAATCCTGATAGTCTTCTTAGTGACTTTGACCATTCTCAGTAATGGACAGTTAATGGTTAAGTGAAACATGTCCTGAAGTTCAAATGATGCTGGGCTTCTATAATGGACAGCTCTTTAGTTGTGTCTAATGCCAAGGTCAGTGGGTCACCTGTGCTTTATATAACAAGTAATAGAAGGTAGTCATAGCCGTGTGGGAGAAGATGATTGTAACTCTGACTGTGTATGCTTAGTGTACATGAATATCTTACAACACAACACGGGTACTTTTGTCCTACATCTTAGAACTGGAGGTTGCAGATGTGCCTGTCCAAAGCTGAGGTTGACTTGTGGGATATCTTCAAGTAATTTTGTGAAATCTGCTGAACAATGATGTATCCCTGCTACATGGATAGATGGATATTGTTGCAGTCAGATTCCATGTGGCCTAGATAGTCCTGTCAAACTATTGGAGCCCTTAAATTAAGAGAAGTCATCACTGCCTTGTTTCCCCAGGGTTATCCCTCTCTAAGGAGTAGTCCAGACAGACAAGCGAACTTATAGCTTATTCTTTGCTGTATCTGCACATCTACCCGTATTTCCTTTTACTTAAACTCAGAAGACAAAACCTTTCCCAGGAGCTGCTAGTTCTTTTCCCTTCAAGATGTAGCTTAGTCTGCGTCCTCCTGGCTCAGGTTCTTAGACCTATCCACACCAGGGTCTCCAGATTCATCACTTTATGTAAAGGAACAGGAGTCACCTGTCTGTAGGGTAGTCCTAGGAAGCCGGTGGCTTCTTGAGGCATTACTGGGGAAAGCTCACAAGTTTCTGTGGATTAGTCTCCTTTTCTCTTCTCTTCTCTTCTTTTCTTTTTCTCCTCCTCTTCCTCCTCCTCCTCCTTTTTTCTTTTTCTAAGAGAATGTTTTGGGGGGATTTCTGTAATTTTTTTAATCAAAATATGTTTGATTTTCCCCTTCTCTATCCTTCTTCTAGCCATGCCTTACTCTCTCAGTTTCATGGCCCCTATTTTTTTGTTAGTTTATTACACACACACACACACACACACTCACACACTCACACACTCACACACATACACACACACTCTAAATATATAAACATAGCCTGTTTTGTACACATTATTTGTATATGTATATATATCAAGTAAATACAAGATTTGTATTAACTGTTTGAGAATTTCATTTGTATGGAATTTTGTTTTTTGTTTCCTCGGTTCTGGGACTCGAGGTTTAGCATTACCAGCTCTAAAGACTAAATTCTTCAAAAGACAATTCAAAAGACAAGTATTGTGGGTAAAAGAAGTAGAGAAGTTACCTCAATAAATCATAAGTAGGTAAGCCCAAGAAGGTCATTTAAAGGGTCCTGCTAGTCAAACAGTTCTTACCTCTTTCTTGGAGAGGTCTCTGTCCTCCCCAGTTCCCACTGTCCAAGTTGAACCTGCAGAGTTTACACCATCCTATTGGTGTCTTGGCCCCAATCTGCTGGCCTTGGAGATTTTTTTTCCTACCTTGATTTTGATTGACCCCACTTCCCAGTGTTCTGTTGAACTCTGTGGGATATAAGAATGATTGTCTATGATGCAGAATGTGGTGACATAGTTTTCCTGATTCCTTACCATGCTCAAGGTTAAAGCCTTCTTGTGACATTTTGTCATATTCTGACTTTTTCTGGACCCCAAGCTCCATGCTCAAACTGTACAGTTTCCTAGAAATGCTACTTGTTTCTGGCTGTGGCTTAGTCTCTTTGGGCACCTCCCTCTGAAAAGAGAACTGTTTGCATGCTTCTGCCTGCAGGGTCACTTGTATGGAAGCTTCCTAGATAGCCCACCACCTTACCTCTCCTCATGTGCAGGGACAGAGGAAGAGCCCCTCAGTCTCCTTCAGTGCTTAATCCAGCATTCAGTAGTGTCTGTCAATTTGCCATGGAAACATATCCTCCTTTTTTATTAGTGTATACATGTCTGTACCCATGTGTGTCTGTGTGTGTGTGCGTGCACATGTGCCAAAGGACAAGCTCAACTGTCACATCTCTGACCTTGGTGGTGGTGGTGGTATTCTTTTGTCTTTGAGACAGTCTTTCACTGGCATGGAACTCACCAAGTAGGATAGACTGGCTGGTCAGCAAACCCCAGGAAACTGCTTGTCTTTGCTTCTTAGTGCAAGGGGATTACAAGTGTATACCACCATGCCTGGTACATGCGTGCATGTGTATGTATAAAGTAGATTCTGAAGGTTAAACTCAGCCATCACATTACACAGCAAGCACATTACCAACCTATCCATCTCTCTAGCCCTCTTTAAGTCCCCAGGAAATATCAAGAGGCAGATACATTATAGGGCTTAAGTATTTGCTGAGTGAAATCATGACCTGACTCTGTTGCAGTCTGGAAGTGTGTCTTGCTGAGTGCTGTGGTTTTCTTCAGCCCCCCTCATTGCTAGATGTCTAATTTAACTGTGTTCCTTTTCCTGCCTCACTGCACTGAGCACAGCACCCCGAGAGAATGATGGCTTACTACCAGCGCTTCACAAACTCCTTTTGTCTTCAGTCTTGGCAGACTGTAACTGGGAATCACTTAAAGACATCAGAAGACATGTGATTTTACATCAGAGAACCATCTGATTAAGCAGGATTGTATTTGCATATGATTTTACACAGCATGATTTTAAGTCTCTTGTTTAAAAAAAAAAAAAAAAAGGTGTAGAGAGAGAAGAGGAAGCCCAGACATACTCCACTGAGCTCTCAGACAGTGGAGCCTCACTGCACTGTGTGTATTCCTATCAGACTCTGCCATGCCTTTATTTAAAGGAAAGAAAGAAAGACATTTAATGGGAAGTGACAAGCTTCCCCAAATTCTCCTTCTCAGTGAGCAGCTGAGCACCATGCATACTCAACGGATTTGTTTTTTTTTTATTGGCAAATCCCAAGGTTGGCAGCACGGCCATTTAAATTTCTTCTTTGTGTTTTCACTTCCCCTTCTCAGTTGTCTCTCACTTGCATAGAACCAAAGTCAGTTTTACTTATTTACACTTTTGCACATACATGTCAGCATCTCTGTGTGATAACTCTTTACCAATGGCATCAGCTGCTGAGGAAAATTGGCTTGGAACACCTGCTCTGGCTGAATTTTTACTCAGGCACAGGCAAACAGGAGGAAGATGGCAAGGGGTTGAGGATAAATTAATTGATATATAGGTAGATAATAGATGGCAATAGGTAGATAATAGATGGGTAGATGGTAGATGACAGACAGGTAATAGGTAGGTAGTGCATCAATATCAGTATGCATCTATGTATGTGTATGCATTTATTATACAGAGAATTGAGGAATGACAAGTGAGCTGTTTTGTGACAGCCCTTGAGGAAAAAATATCATTTAGACATGTTTCAATTATTAGGCATGCTTGTCATTTTAATCATGTAGAACTTTGAAGTGCTGTCATTTAAACCAATGGGATTTTTCAGTAGTGTGTTTTAAACAGGACTATAATGTGGGTTTTGTTTGTGTGCATGTGTCTGTTTGTGCATGTATGTAGAAGCCTGAGGATGCCCTTGGTTGTCCCTTAGACACAATCCACCTTAGGTTTTCTTGTTTCAGTTTGCACTCAGTTCTTTGAGCTTGCAAGGCAAGCTTTTCACAAACTGAGCCATCACCTAGACCCTGGCAATTTTTAGCAGCTATTGGATCTCTGCATTGTTGTGATTTGTCACTGGTCTCAGGATGGCCTGTGAGCCATCTATACTCACCAATGCTGAGGTGAAAAGAACGCAGAGCTCCAATCTCATCTTTAGGTGGAAGTAGCCAGGTTGTCTCTTCTCCATGCTGTTCCATTGCTCTGTGTGCCTGTGGTTTGTAATACTAATTGCTTTCCAGTTTTCTTTTTCTTTTGTACGCTTTTAATTTTATATTTTAAAATTTAAATATTTAAATATTAAATTATATTTATAATTTAAAATTTCATTTTGTGAGAGATGGTGCAAGAGTTGAGTGTTTAATGTTCTTTTAGAGGACCTGACCTGAGTTTGTTTCCCTGCACCCATACTGAGTGACTTACCACCTCCTGTAATTCTGGGGATCCCATGTCTTCTAGCCTACATGGGCACCCAAGCACACATGCACATACTAGCAGGTATACATGCATGATGTAGATACAAATTTAACAAATAATCTTGAGCAAATCAACACATTTCCTTGTGGGCTTGGGAGATAGGTCAGTCAGTGCAGTGCTTTCCTTGTTAGCATTGGTTTGACCCCTCAGAACTCACATTCAAAACAAAGGAAAGGGAAGAAAAGAGGGAAGGGCTGGGAGAGAAGAAAGAAAAAAAGTGAGGCGAGGTGGTGCCTGCTCAAGGTGGTTAGTGCAGGAGAGATGGTTGCTGCTGGTGTCTGGGCTCACTGGGCTGCCAGCCAAGCCTACTTGGTGAGAGCCTGTGACAGACAACGAGGTGGGTGGTGGCTGAGCAGTGACACCCTAGCTTGTTCTTTGGCTTCTGCGTGTCTTCATGAACACATTCAGAAACATGCACAGAACATATACCTAAATTTCATGTCTCTGTTATTAAGAATAGTTTAGGTCTTAGTCATGGATATCTTAGTAGTCAAGAATGTTGATTCTCAAACAGAGAGCTGTCCACTGAGATGGCATTTTCTGACCTTTTAACAGCAAACTTATATAGTATCTGTAAATTTATAGGATTTTCATTTGTTTTTAAGACAGTGGTCTGACTGTGTGTTAAGTAGACTAAGCTGACCTTGAACTCTGGGATCTGCCTGCTTTTTCCTCCAGTGCACTGCCATACCTAGCAAATTTGTAATTCTCACCATGTCCTTCCTTCTTTCTGTGTGTAGAAGGAACTGTACCTGTAGCCTTCTGTTTTCAGAGAGGTGCTGTGAGAGGATGAGGTGGAAAGCAGTCAGGAGACTGCTGGGTGCAGACAGGAAGCTGGCCAGGCAGGGCCGATCTTCGTAAAGTCAGGACCTTGGAAGCCTAGTGTAGAGGGGACAAGGTTGTGTAAGCTCACAGGCCTACCCTGTAGCTTCTCTTTAGATCCTATGTGTTTGTAGCATATGTAAGTATTGTGTTGTTTGAGGAGAACATACCGTGGACTGAGTTGATGCTTTCAAGTATCTAAGGTACTGTTAGGAGCTACAGGAGTTAGTGTCTCTGGCTCCTTATGAATCACTCCCCAGTGTGTGCTGCCTGTAGAGTGCTGCAGCTTCTTTATAGCTTTCTGCAGTGTGCTGCCACTCTTGGTGTTCTCGGAAGGTAAGTTTGAAGATGCAGTGGTGGCCAGTTCTTGGGTAAATTGCCCTTTCGGAAGGATCTAGAAAGCAGTAGCTGTAGTGATGTGTGTAACTGAATGGCTGCCAGAGCAGTACTGCTGATGACTTACTTTTTTTTTTATTCTTTTCACAGCTGTGATTGGGCTGTTGTACCCCTGCATTGACAGGCATCTAGGAGAGCCACATAAATTTAAGCGAGAGTGGTCCAGTGTCATGCGCTGTGTGGCGGTGTTCGTGGGTATAAATCACGCCAGTGCTGTATCCTTTCTGAAGCATGCAGTAGCAAGGCAGCCTCCAACCTCCCTGCCGTTAACTGATGGTCTCCCTCAGGCGCACCACAGTGTTGACCCAGTTGCTAAGACACCAGGGTAGCGAGTGTGAGCTTAGAGTAGGGGAAGATATGCTGGTTTTCAGTTCCATGTTAGCACTCTGCTCCTTAGGCTGTTAAATTTCTTACATGTAATTTTGTTAATTCAAAAATTGAATTTTCAAAGCCCCACCTCCTCACCCCTTTTCTTTCTTCATTTAGGGTTTGCAGGTAAGGACCCTGGTAGTTTTAGGTACTCTTTTAAAAGTCTTTTTAAAGAAGTTATATTGTCATTTATTGGTTATAGTCAACACCAAGAAGTAACCCCCCCCACACACACATACATGCTTCTTTATAATATAGGCTCTTACTGTGCTAGCTAGCCCCAACTGGTCTTGACTTTAGACCCTTCTGCTTCAGCATGCTGAGTGTGTTTTGTTTGTGGTTGGTTGTTTCTTTGGGTTTTTGTTTCAGCACTTCTGTTTTTTACTTTTCATTTTGAAACATGTGACTAACTTGCTAAAAGTCTTGTTAGTGTGATCTGGATTCTTACCACTCGTGTTGACCCTCTCATCTGACCTCTGATATGTCTGTCTCTTCTTTTTAATAATTTTTGTTGAGTTTCTTCTTTTTTGAAGAACTTTGTACACAGCACACTCTGATCACTATGGCTCTCTTTTCTCTTTCCAATTATTTCTCTCTACAAGTCCTTTTCCCACATCCTTGACTTTTTCAAATTTTTTAGTTTGTTTGTTTGGAGATCTACTGAGTTCCAGGATCACCTGTATGGCAGTATACTTAAAAGTAGCCTTTGGAGCTTGGTGGGCTCCTCAGTGGATACACATTGTCTCTTCCTCACAGTCTTATCAGTACCCAGAAGTGGAGGCCAGACTCCAGGAGCCTCTCTCCATCCATGATTGACTATCATTAGGTCCCTGTAGGCAGCTACACCTTTGAAATCCTTTCTGCATTAGTCATGTCATGTCCGGAAGACAGTATTTATTGCCCTTCTCCTCCTCCTCAGCCTCTCTACACCCTTTCCACATCTTCTTCCTCAGTGATCTTTGAACCTTAGAGGGAGTGATACAGATGTCAGTGTAGGGACGAGCATTCAGTCATCTCTAGCTCTGGGCACTTTGAGAGCCATCTGTTCTATATTTACCCCAATTCATTTCATTGCAAAAAGAGGCTTCTGTGATTAAGAATGGGGACAGTGGATTAGTGTTTATGGGTATAAATGTAAATTTTTATAAGACAGCATGGCACTGTGACAGTTAGCTAAACTAGAGTCAACTCTAGGGCCTAAGTCCTCCATAGCCTTGGGTTTTTGACTGGGTTTACAGTGCCAGATATGAATTCCCTCTTTTGAACTGAGTTTGGAATCCAAGAAGAGAGTGGTTGGTACCCCTGTTACAGTGATACCACTAGTGCAACTGTGCACAAATCTTGCCTGGCAGGTTGGTATTCTAAATTGTAGGCTCACAGCTGGCAAGATGCTTTCTCTCGCCCTGCACCTGGTATAACACCTCCAGCTTTATGAAAGCTAGCCAGCAGAGATGTTTCCAATTGAGTTGTAGTTTGATTTCTGATTTCCTTCCAACCAAGCAAAGTGTGTGTTATCTTCAGCAATAAGGTCTTATTACCAACTAGTTCTGGGAGGTAGCCAAAAGGAATAGCAAGAGGATACAGCTCAGAAGGAAGTATCTTACGCCTGGCACTGGGAGTTTCATTTACCAGTCCTTGGTTCTTGGGACCAGCATTATCCAGAAATGGAGGCTCTCTCCCTTCTAATTTAGTCTCTAACTTTAATTTCTAAATTGGCTGATAAACTACTAAGCTTTTGTATGACTGTTCCATATATCCTTCCTTGCCTCCCAGCTCTTCTGTGGGTACTAGGATCCTAACCGAGTCCTCCTGCTGCATGGGATCCCATTCCCCACTGGGCCATCCCCACAGGCTCGCTCTTTGTCTTTTTAGGTAGAGGAGTTTAAGTAGCCCTTTCTAGAACTTTGAAGGCTGTTTTGGCTTTGTTCATTTTATCCCTTGTTGCTAAGAGAACTACTTAAAATTGTAATCTTAGCTGCCACGGCTGTTCTTTAAGGAAAACCTAAAATGTTTACAAAATTTATAGCACACATTTTTCATATTAAATTATGTAGAGTTTGGAAAACCACAGATTCAGCCTCTGAAATTGATGTATTTGACTTATTTACCCTAGAAGCCTCCTCACGGAGCTAAATAATTTAGTTAGCAGAAAAGGACCCTATTAGGATTGTATCCCATCATCTATTTATGCAAATGCCTCTTGCACAAAGGAATCAGTGCTCAGAACTCTGTGTTTTGGAGTTTATATGTAAGGATAGCCAAAGGAAGAGAGACATTTACTCAGATGAACTGACAAGAACTGATCTCTTTGCTTGCTTGCTTGCTTGCTTGCTTTTTGAGATAGGATTTGTCTGTGTAGCCCTGGCTTTCCTAGAACCCACTATGTAGACCAGGCTAGCCACAAATGCAAAGTGATCCACTTGCCTCTGCCTCAGTGTTGGGTCAAAGGTATGTACCAATATGACCAGTTTTTAAAACTGATCTTAAGAGAATCCAAGATACTAAGGATTCAGCTTGTAGGGGTTTGTATGCTTTAGTGGGGATGGGGGAATGGGGGAAAGTGGGGTGTCACTGGAATCAGGAACTGACTTCATGGGCAGAGAAAGGAGAGATTACTGTAGTACTGGCAAGGCCAGCTAGTTTGGTCAGGTCAGCCAAGGTGGAGCCTCTGGGGTATAGAAAATGTCCTTTTAATGACACTCAGAATTAATTTTCTTAATGTAATCCTCTAGCAAGAAGAAAAATATCAGAAAATTGAATTTGTAAGGCTCCATTCTGCTCAGAGATTTTTGAGTAAAAGGGTCTATACATTTGTGAATAGACTTAAGTGGGTGCCAGAAATAAAATATCATCAGAGCAGAGTGCCCTGCTCGCAAGTCACAGGCACCAGAAAAGCTTGGCAGGGGGGGAAGATAATGTTCACTTCAAGGCTTTATCCTCAACAAATTAAAACTAGAGCAGTTGACATAATAGAAAGGGATGCTATGTCCTTGGTACTCTTGTTCTGAACTGCATTATTATAAAATGTGTCTGTCAGTAAATCATACAGCCAATGTGGTACCCTGTTAAATAGCTGTCAGCTCTTCTATTTCCAAGTTCCTGTATGATTTTCAAGTAATTCTAAACCTTTTTGAGAAGTATTATTGGTTTTCTTTTCTTTCTTTATTTCTTCCCTTCTTAATTTTCTAATTCATTCCTTCCTTCCTTCCTCCCTCCCTGCCTCCCTCCCTCCCTCCCTCTTTCTTTCTTTCTTTTCCCCCAAAGGTGTGTTCTTTTAGCAATACTATCCAAAGTGCACAGTTACATGCTTAGCTATAAGAGCACGTTCTAAAGAGTACCTGACTTTACAATTAGGAATGTATATAGCTTATTTTATTCCCATATCGGTTACAAGAAGGTAGGATTTGTTAATTATGCCCTCTGTTTTTGGTGTTTAAACATGGTTTTATTTCCACCTAACATTGTGTGTTGTGTTAGAAGGTAGAGGACACTTCAACAGGAACAGATTTTCTCATTTTAGAGAAGTGAACTGTTGGTGTCACTGGCTTCCTTGTTTCTGATGGCTCCTTAGCACTGGTCTCAGAAAGTAGACTTCGACAACAACTTCCAGTTTTCCCTTACACTGGCTGCACTGTCAGTAGGACTGTGGTGGACTTTTGACAGATCTAGAAGTGGTTTTGGCCTTGGTGTTGGAATTGCTTTCTTAGCAACCGTTGTCACCCAACTGTTAGTCTACAATGGTGTTTATCAGTAAGTATTGTCCTTGTCACCTGGTTGTTCTGTAAATCTGCATTAATTACATTCAGCACTGAGGGTTTCAGTGGGTTTAGCTGGTTTAATATACAGACTCACTTATGTTTATTATGCTTATCTTGAGTGCCCTTGCCATGGCTCTGTGGGTTATTAAAATATTTCTATTATTCCAGATACACATCTCCAGATTTTCTCTATGTCCGTTCTTGGTTGCCATGTATATTTTTTGCTGGAGGCATAACGATGGGAAACATTGGTCGTCAACTGGCAATGGTAAGCTGAGGCCGTGATGTGTGTAAGTTGCATGACACTGTTTCTCAAAATGTCCATCAGTCAAGGGAAAGCATTGACAAAAATAGTGTTCTTTGAACTGTCTTTTGCACTTTCATTGAAATAAATCATTAGGATGAATTTAATCTGAGGAATATTAATACTTGAGGAACAATTGGAGAGAAAAGGAAAAATAGATTATGAGTAGGGTGGTAGAATTTGTTGACCGTATTTGATACTTGACCTTTGTTGTTTTGTTTTTATTAGTTTATAGTTTTCCATTCTATAAACAAAGACTTTTTTTTTTCTTGAGACTAGTTCTCAGGAGCGCACTTGCCCTTGAACTCACTAGGTAACCTAGGGTGCCCTGGAGTTTTTAGTCCTCCTGCTTCTTCCTCATGAGTGCTGAGGTTGAGGACCTGCACCTTTACACCAGGTTATGTGGTACTGGGGATTGAACCCTGGTGTGCTTCATACCCTCAGCCCCTAGAAAAAGAACAATTTTAAAAACAAAAAGGGCATACTATACATCATACATTTTGGTAGCTATTCTTTTAGAATATTGTTTTAATTATGATTCTTTATATTGTTACATAGAGTGACATATTCTTTATATTGTTACATAGAGAGATTTGAAATAATGATTGGAATTCACCTTTGTCCTAAGTTTA
This sequence comes from Hylomyscus alleni, assembly GCA_019843855.1. Classification (NCBI taxonomy): domain Eukaryota; kingdom Metazoa; phylum Chordata; class Mammalia; order Rodentia; family Muridae; genus Hylomyscus; species Hylomyscus alleni. The sequence goes on from JADRCC010204821.1 coordinate 10,474, forward strand.
TGGCTTGCCCTGGGCTGATCTAGGAGCACAAAAGAAATACACTATGCCCATTATATGTGTTATGTCATATTATATTATATTATATTATATTACACCAGCTGCTGTGGCTTGCAGTGTGGAAATTGTTCTCTTTTTTTGCCTTCCACTGTTGTCTTCATTTTCAGAACGCCATTGTGTAACTCTAGTTCTTTAAGGTATAAAGTGAGCACATACTTTCATTTTTAGAGCTTTTTAATTTGTTTGAAAGTTACAGTTCACAAGAGATTAATCTGTTAACCTTTTGACCTTTTAATCTTTGCAGTATGAATGTAAAGTTATTGCTGAAAAATCCCATCAAGAATGAAGAGGACAGACATCTTAACTGTTCTATGGAAGTCCTGGGAAAGCACCGTGGGTATGAGTGGTTCACCAATGGAACCTTGGACTGAAAAATTGCGAGGACGCAGTTTGCCCTTGATTGTGTGTGTGTGTGTGTGTGTGTGTGTGTGTGTGTGTGTGTGTGTGT
>JADRCC010204870.1:0-14834 GCA_019843855.1 Hylomyscus alleni
AAAAAAAAAAAAACCCAAAAACAACAAGAACAAACCCCTGTTGCTTCACCTCCCCCTGCTTGCCCACTTATTGGCCCTGTCATTCCTCTACACTGGGGCACAGAACCTTCCCAGGGCCAAGGGCCTCTCCTCTCATTGATGCTCTACTTTGCAATCCTCTACTATACCCAGGCAGCATGTGTATAGTAGAGAACCACTGAAATTTTTCTCAGCGATTTATCCTATTATTTTTTTTACCTTAAACAAAGTCCTTCAAAGATTAAAACTATTATGAAATAAGTACAAAAAGAGCCTTTACTCTGACACGCGTTCATATTGGATGTGGGCCTTAAACATCTCACCAAGTGGTTTTTATTCATATGAAACACTGCCCCGCATTCAGAGTCCTGACCACAGGGACATTTCTCTACCATCTCATTAGGACACTGAATAGTCTAACAACAGTGGGAAGCAAGTAGACCACTTCCAGACTCATCAGACACAGTCTTTCCTCAGAACTTCAGGATCCATCTTCCCTTTTAAGTATAATTTTTTACACTTTCTATTACGAGGTTAAGTACAGGATTTTATACCTTCAACACCAGGCAATATGGTAAAACATGAAGCTTTTTTATTTCACTGTAGTTCCTTCAATTATTACTTCTTAACAAACTCACCCTACAGCCTACAAATTAAAATGCTCTCAAACTCGCTTATCATTATAAAATAGCAACATAGACTTATGGCTCAGAATAAGTTTTGAAGTAGATATTGCAGCTTATTTATCTTGCAAATATATATGTATCTGTTACTGGCATCTATGAGGTTATAAGCATAAATTAAAACACATGGAAATTAAAGGCTGGATATAATATATTGACCATGATAATAACACTGAAGTAACTGCATATTAAATTATGAATCATGATAATATCGAGATTAAGAAAGATTAATAACCTGCTACTTAGATACAACTTTTAATCAAGAAAAAGATATATGGAAAATGTCTTCATTTTTGATACTTGTACCCTATGGTCTCTGACAACATCATAATCATCTTCTCCATGCAAGTGTGGAATTTATACTAAAGTGGGAAAAATTTGGTCAGTGTGCAATTTTTACATCAAGGAAATACATACTTTATTTTCTTGATGTGTGTCATTTTTCTATTATTAGATTTCTCTAGGCATAATAATTCTTTTCTGTCATAAGACTTACTTGAAAGGCATGTCAAGAGTTTCTCTGGTGCACACACATTATATAAAGGAGAAATCAGGAAAGCCCTTTATGCTTTTAAACCATTAACACCTATTCTTGTGTTCCGAACAGTGAAAATAGTTTTAAAGAAAATGAAAGTTGAAAAAGTTAATTTACCTAATTTCTCAATCTCTACTGCTAATTTCAATAAATCACCTAAACTTTCAATGTTCATGCATACTTTGTCACAATCCTTGTCTTGATTAACCCTTTCCCTTTTATGCTTCATGAAGTGAGTCCCATATATTTGTGGCATGATCTAGTTTGGGACTTTGAATCTTACAAATGTTCATATCTTAGACTGGAATGTGTGCAAGATTTCAGCATAGTGATAAACAATGCTGAAACACAGAGGGGGACAATAAATGCATTTGCTTTTTCCTGAATTTCCATATTCCACTTCATTCCAACTCTCAGAAAGTTTTAGTTTTCCTTTAACATTGTATCCACCTAAAATATCTCAGTTGCTATTCTCACTTTCTGACAGGAAGCCGTGAGCAGCTGGAAAAGAACCCAATTCTGCTGTAGGTTTCTACAGGTATTACTTTTCCTTATCTACCCTTCTTTTTTATTATTCAAGAATTTCATAGGTGCATATAATATGGTTTTATCAAATCTACTCCAATTCTTCCCTATCACCCACCACTATTAAAACCTCCAATTTCATGTACTACTTTTAAAAACCCATTTTTCCATTTAGTGGTTTGAATATGTGCCTGGTTTGGGCCATCTACAGAAACATAGGTGGTCTCTCAGGATGCATCCATAAACTAACTAACTCTCCTCTCCTAGCATGTATCAATTTAAAACAAATCTTAATGGGGTGGAACTTCATAAAGCCCATGTGAAAAGTTTGACTGGTTCTTCCTCCCAATCCTATGCTCCCAGAAAAAAGCCTGAGGCTCAAAATATATTTGCAAATACTTTGGCCATATAGCTAGGCTTTTCTCTGACTAGACTATAACTTAAATTAACCTATTCATTCTAATCTATATTCTGCCATGTGGTTGGTTACCTGGGCTTAGGTACCATGTGTCCATTTCATCACATCTTCCTGGACAAATCTTCCATGTCTGATGTTCTCCCAGGATTCCTTCTGTCTCCTCGAACATCCACCTCCTATTTCCTTCCTAAGCCATAGACCATCAGTTTTATTTTTGACAGGTGCCACATCCATTCAGACACAAGATATTCTCTCGACACCAATCCCCATCCATGCTGCGATTTTGTCTGGTTGGATCTCAGGCAAGTCTTCTACATGCTGTCCCAGCTGCTATGAAGTCATTGGTGTTCTCCTTTCTAGAAAAACTGCATTTTGAAAAATAAAGCATGCGTATTTCAACAGTAAGAACAACCTCAGTTACAAAGCCAACATAATGGGGCAATGGGTCCTCACTGACAAGAAAGTTTCTGACTCAGCTGTGTACCACCTTCCTACTCACTATTATATCAGAAAATTCATCATTGTTTTGTTCAAACACAAAATGGATGCTTCACTGCAAGCAGTACTGTATCAGTCTTTGATGTCACATAGCTTGCCACAGTTTCAAGATACAGTTGCATGACAGATTGGACTGTGGGTGAGGATTACATTTCCTAAGCTGAAAGGTGAAGATTGTACACTCTAATTTGAGCAGAATCACTGAATTTAGTCCCACATTCAATCAATTCTACAATTTTCACAGTATCTTTCTCCAAGTTTCCAAAGCAAATATTACAAGTGGCTACTTTATAAAACTCAACACACAAAACTAAGCAGTTTTTTCCAACCAACAGCAAACATGCTGAGAAAGAAATAGAAAACTAATCCCATACAAAATAATATACAAATAGCCTCAAAATAAAAATAAAATACAAATAATAAGCCTTTAGGATTCTAAACATCTTTCATGATGAGAACTTTAAAGCATGTAAAAAAGGAAATTGGAAAAGATATTAGAAGACATAAAGGCCTTCTGAATTCAGAGAACACCGGCATTTATATTGTGAAAAAAGTAAAGATTTAATATACTACTCCCAAAATTCCAATGGCATTATTAAGAGACGTAGAAAAAACTACAAAATTCATATGGATGTATACTTATAAACATACATACATACATACATACACACATACATATATCTACAATATAATACAAGAATATCATGTTTGATATATCACAATAACTATTTTCAAATTATACTGAATCATAACACTGACACATAACAAAACAATAAATAAACGAAAACAACAGACCAAATAGAATGAACAGAGAACCCCAAAATAAATCCACATAGCTTCATTCATCTGGTTTTCAACAAAAGATGGTCAGAAGATGGAATGTTCACGTGTGAAATGAAATCAAATATATATCTTACTCTGTACAAAAGCCTTTTCAAGACTTGAAACTTTGAAGCCAATAAATACTTCAAGGCATAACCAAGGAATTTCAGAAAAGGATTCCAACAGCACTGAATAAATCAAGGACTGATAAATATGACTAAAATGAAGTGAAATGAAAAAGTTCACACACAGTGAGTTAAATAAATGGCAATGAAGGTACAACCTAATAGTACAAGAAAATGTTTGCCAGCTACACATCCAGCCAGGGACTGAGACCTAGAATATATATGGAATTCAAAAAATAAAACATTTTGACAAAATCAGCCAAGCAATAAGTGGACAAATAAAAGAAACAGTAAACTCTCAAAACCAGAAGCACAGATAGCCAATAAATATATTAAAAAGTGATTAACACACTGGGCCAAAGGAAGTACAAGTCACTACACTGAGATTCCAACTCACCCCATCCAAACAGCCATGATCAAGAAAGCACCTTGCTTATAAGAATGCAGGAGTACATGCTACACATTGTGTAATAATTTAATTTAGTACACTTTGTAAGAAAATAGGTTCTTCAAAGCATTTAAAAGAGATACCACACTCCATACATCATAGAGATACTTCTGGGCCCATATTTATTGCAGACTCATTCACTGAAGCCCGATATGGGATTAGCCTAGATGCCACCCATCTTATGAATGGGTAATGAATATGTAGTATAGATAGACAATTTATTTAGCTAGATAAAAGAATGAAATTACATAATTCCAGGAAAATGGATAGATCTAGAAATCACCATATTAAATGAAGTAAGGCACACTCCAGAAGAAAAGGACAATCTATACTGGCATATATGACATGAAAGTAGACAAGGGTCTATGTGCAAAGAGGAAGAAAACTAGTAGGAATGAGAATGGGGGAACTAGAAAGGGTAACTAGGGATGAATTTGGCCAATATGTAACATACGTGTATGAAAATGCCATAATAAAACCCATCATATTTACAATGAATATACATAAATAAAATATAAGCTGGCCATGATAGCATATTCCAGTAATCCCAGGATGTGTATGGTGGAGGCAGAAAGATCAGATGTTTAAGACTAGCCTCAATCACACAATAAATCTTTAGCCAGACTGTGCTATATGAAGACCCTGCCTAAAAGAACATAATAATAATTAATTTATTAATGAATAGTTACATGAATGATATTTTGAGATTCAATAATTTTGGCAGTCCCACATTTTCCTGACAAAATGATATATGTCAAGAATCCAGATAGCCCCTCACTTTGGTCTTCATCAAACTGCAGTAATAATTCTCTGATTTAACCTGGGCCTACTTTAGTTTGTGGGCAGGACCCACTTCTGAATATATATGAGTCTCTACCACAGACAGAACATCTTATAGGTTGAACACTAAACTCATAAATAATTTAACAGCTTAGTTACACCAGTGTGATTGTTTGACCTTTGAATGTCCATGTACTACCTGTGCTCACCTAAGCAAAAAAAAAAAAAAAAAAAAAAAAAAAAAAAAAAAAACTCTTTTGCAAGATGATCTGCTCTCCAAGGGCAATGATAAGACCTCATAAACATGAGAAGTATAGTTCATAGTGAAAATTTGAAAACCCAAAATAACACACAATTGTTTTTGCAAGATGTATTTCAATGTGACTATTGGATTTATGGACACCTTGATTGTGCTTCAGTTGTTAAGAGAACAAAGCTTGACCACTGTTTCTCATTCTAGTTGGCAGTGTGTACCTGGGAGTGTGGGCCTAAAAGTGAGGCACACTAACACTTTATGGAATAGTCAACTTTACTCAGAGCATCAGACACTTTATAATCTGATAGTTAAGAAGAATCACATGGGTAAGGTGTTCAATCACAAGGAGAAGCCACACATGGCAAAAGCATGTTTTTCCATAGAGTCACAGGAATAACAACACCCGAAGTAAACTTACTATTATTTGCCATACTTGGGAGAACCACAAAGACATGTTCCAAGAACATGCTTGTCTTTTGAAGAAACTGAAGACAAAAGATTCTTGTTTCTTGGAGTTTTTTAGTATCTTGTGGAACATAAGCCCATATTTGCCTTCAATAGTAATAAAAGTGGTATGATGTACTAGACCAATGGGTAGTGATTCAAATGCCAAGTGCAAGATAAACATGGATGAATGGATCGTTTACAGTCCCTAGGTACAATCCTAAACACAGAGTCATTAGGAGAGATAACAGTAGCTGAATCCATCCAATCTAAGCACTGAAGTAGAGGAGGACCTAGAACATAAGACCCATACATATTCAGAGGCACTCGCTGTCGATGCACATTTCAAACAGCTAGCATTGCCTAAACAAGATTCTTAGGTGAATGGGGAAGTTCTCCCTTGTGCCCAGGGCCTTAACTTGGCTCCAGGTCAGCCGACTTGACTTCTGATGATATGGTCTATCTCCATTTGCTCTTTAGCTGGATGCTTGCTATCCTTCTGGTGAATTCCGCTGTCTCCTTGCCCTCTGCGTTGTCCTTGGTGGCTCAGAATCAGAGTAGCTGAAGAAGAGTCCATAAGGCTTCAGAGGACCCATGCAATGATTCATATATACCCCTTCCGATTTTTTCCTGGAGAAGTAAAAGTAGGGCACGTTAATGCTTATTTGTTTATTTCTTTCTGTAATAGTAATTTGCTTATTTCTTTCTGTAATAAAACCAGGAGGTTAGAGTGTACACCAGTATGAGTCTGTTGCTGGAAATAATCCTTCAATATAAGCAGAATCTGAAACAATGAAGTAACTGTAATAGATGGTCATAACACTGTTGGGTTGTTCTACCTGTTGGCCTGAAGAAAAAAAAGTATTAATATATTTATGACTATCTGGACTGTGAGTTCCTCCTTTACCCTTAGATGAACAATCAATAAAAAAAAGTATCTGCCACTGGGATGGGAGAAGGTTGGGGAATATTTATAATTACAAATTCTGTTCATATGAGAAAATCCCATATTTACCTATCCTTACATAGTAACCTGCAAATGAAATGCATAGAGTTCTATAAGTCTCTAAAAATCTGATTCTTGCTTAAGGGTAAGACACTTCAGCAAGGAGCAACCCCCACCAAAAAAAAAATGATATCAGGTGCTCCCTTGATTTACTAGTTGAGAAGCAAGAATAAGGTAACCAGGTATTGTTTTATGACCTTTATTGTATAGATAAATCCATTCCACTGGTTTATCCTCTTGTGTTATAATATCTGTAGGAGACAATTAAATGGGAAAAATGAGTAAGTTTAAAGGCAGTGAAAGGATACATGTTATAGTTTTTTTTTGTTTTTTGTTTTGGTTTTTCGAGACACGGTTTCTCTGTGTAGCCCTGGCTGTCCTGGAACTCACTCTGTAGACCAGGCTGGCCTCGAACTCAGAAATCCACCTGCCTCTGCCTCCCAAGTGCTGGGATTAAAGGTGTGTGCCACCACTGCCCGGCAGGCTTATAGTTTTTAAACCCTATTTTAATTATGGTTCTTTAATGATTCAACTTCCTACCTTGCCAAGTACCCACCAGAGGTAGGGGAGGAGAAAGGTTAATTGGAAACAAGGGTTGTGGACATGTTTAGAAATATTTTTTTAGGGATATTCCAATTTTCATTGTCAGCAGTCCAGTCCACAAGCAAAATATCAAACACAAACCGGCAGCAGCAGGTGGATCCAGAAGAAACCATGAAGTGCCAAGATTGGCACAAGTCTGAGAAAGCAGCAAGAAGCAACCAGAATACTGCCAAAAGTTCTCTGGTGTGTTTCTCTCTACAAAGTCAGGACAAGTGATCAGCAAAGAAGGAAAGGTAAACTAATACAAGAGTGTTGTCAGGAAAGACTAGCAAAGAGTTGCAAGGCAAATCAATGCAAGAGCATTGTCCACTGTCTATTTGGCACATACTTTTACTCTTTCCAAACTCTTTCCAAATATCAAGTGCCGTCTCAAGCTTCTATGCCAGCAAAATATCACATGACCTTTCACAAGGCAGTTTCTATAAAAACTCCCCATGTCTATTCTCAGTAAAACATCCTCTCATGTGTCTGCTTCAACAAAACATCCTCTTGTAACACAGTTTCCAGAAAAGTACCACATGATACAACTGACTTCCTCAGAAACCAGAAATTTCCACTTCAGATCCACATTGTGCACAAATGCCTCTTTTTCTGGGTTCAAATAACAGTAGTTCCTTTCTTTCCTTTGAGATAATATGTGAGTTCTGTCCAGTGACTTCTCTCCTAGTATTTTAAACAGAGTGCTTAGTAAACAATTGGGTATAAACCAATTTTTCCCTTCCTGTGCCCCTAGACTAATAATTTGTAAACCTAGCATTTTCATAGGCTGTCCTAAATTGTCATCAGAAAGTAGAGAGAATTCAATATTAGATTTTGTGCCAAATTCCACACTCCATGCTTCAGCATCATTTCCAGGCAATTAACAGACTTATCTAGAGGTGGGACCATTAAACGTGCTGAGGGAACAGTTGCTGGGGACTAGCATTGTTATCCATTGTGCTGTTTTGAATTTGGATTTTTGTCTGATTGAGGAAAATATATTTTTACGACTTTTTATAATTTTAAGGTTTGATTTTTCCAGTTCATATTTACTCAAGGAATTAGCCATCCCTTTGTTATAGTCAAAACCCTTCATATATTCCCTAAGAATTGTAAGGAAGTTCGAATCAATGTCCAAGTGATCCAGTATTAAACAGGGATCTTTTCTTGTTGCTTATATGCATTTTCAACATTCTTTCAGATTCGGCCCTAAGCTTCATCTAAAGTCACTTCAGAAGCCAGGAATATTAATCACAAACAACTTGCAAGAAATATTATAGCTGTCATTTTAATACTTGCGGTCCTTCTGTAAGAAATTATGCACAAGCTTGACACCAGCAATGCCTTCCCTGGTGTCTGCCCCACTCTATCCATTCACCTCCTTCTGTGAAGGTCCCTCCTCTTATCTCACACCCGACTTCAAGTTCCTGTTCTGGTGCCAATGTTTACCATTGTAGTTGTGCTTTGTGAGTTCTGTGGTCTATGACCCTAAATATAAAGCAGACTAAAGTTTCATGCAAAAGACAATTTATTTAGAACATCAGGCAGTTTATACTCTGATCGTTAAGAAGAATCACAAGAATAAGGTCTTCAATCATTAGGACAAGCCATATGTAGCAAAACATATTTTTTCATGTAGATATATAATAACAACAGCTGAAGTAAACTCACTCCTATCTGCTATACCTGGGAGGAACAGGATAATAAAATAAGAACAAGACTCTTGCCTGCTTTCTTGGAGTTTCCTCATAATCACTCAGAATTCTACAATGACTCTGTTCTCATACCATGTTTCAACAAATCATCTTTTCAGAAATAGCAGGCAAAAACATGTTACTTTATAACAGTGCTAACTATATCCTTATGGTAGACTCTCCACTTGTTAGCCAGATTCACTCAAAAACTACCCATTGGATGACAACTGCATCAGAAATGAGGATGAACTCTCAAAGGAGTTATGGCTACTCTGCTGACGGCAGATGATAAGAGCGACTTTCTTTAACCTGATATTGGCAGTGTTCACAACTCTGTGAACTGAGAGAGAGAGAGAGAGAGAGAGAGAGAGAGGTAACTACATTGTGGTTGATATTATCCAGAGATGTCACAGACCTATGTATTTTCTGTAGAGGAATTTTAAGCCAGAAACACCGATGCTCTGGCATGGGATTATTGCGGGAATATTAAAAACTGAGTCTACCCGCAAACTCTCTTTCCCACTGGACCATGTTCTAATGCCAGTACTGTCCGGCCACAACACTATGTCCTGGAAGGCTCATGCTATTTTCTCCCAGCTAGCAGCATCCTCTCGCTCACATGTAACGCTTTACACATCCCCACAATCATTCATCTAGCACCTACTACCCAGTGAAGCATGACTTTTAAGGCTTAATTATCTAATCAGGTTTATATAATAATAAGATCACAATTACAAGATGTCAATACAATAATTTCAGAGTCCAATGATAAAGACAATGTTTTATCCCAATTAATCTAACTGTGTAAAAACCTTAGCCTGGTTGTTATAACCACACAGGGTCTGAATCATCATCTTCCTCTGCCTCCATGATGAAGATCCCTCACTTCCTGCTCTCTCCTTTTTTCCTCCACAACTTCTAGCTCTACCTCTCTATTCCTGTCCAATCACAGGCCTGTCATTGTCCTAATGTGATTGGACAGAGAAAATGCTGCAACATGGGATCGCATATACAGCTGTAATGGAGACACAGCTTTAGTACACATCTTTAATCCCAAACAATGATGTCTAATTGAAGAGCAGACTGCGGGACAAATTGACAGGATAAACCAGAGATTGGTTATGCCCAACTCTTATGAGAACAGACAGGAAAGAGAGGCTATTTAAAGAGCAATGGCAGAAGGAATTGAATTCAATTCAGTGTATTCAGTTCAGTTCAGAGTATTTCAGTTCATGGAATTCAAAGGCAGTATTTCCAAGCATAGCAATTCAGTCAGGAGCAGAAAGAAGCCAATTTGAAACAGTCAGCTTGGAGTAGATCCAGAACAGCTGAGTTGAATGAGCCTGTCAGAGTTCAGAAAGAGCTAGAGTGAGTTTATTCAGAAGTAAGTCTCAGAGGCTGAAACATTTTAGGCCTAGGTTACCAGAAGGAAGCTAGAAGCTGAAGTCTTCAAGGTCCGGGTTTGCAGAAGACTAGATTGTATGGAGGCCAAGAGCTTCTAAGTCTAGGTATAGAGCTAATTAGAAACTCTCTGGTCTCAGCCCAAGACATGTATTCATAAAGCTTGAGTATGGCTATCATCTCATTCCTCCGTCTGTAGAAATAAAAATTTACATTTACAACCTTCCTACAAGATACAGTACCATTAGCTTCCTTGTTGAGACTGATTATAATTTAAGTTATTCATTTGGGAGGCTATACAAAGAGAAAATTTCCATGTGATTCATTTGAAAATACTTTAAATCAACTTTGAAGTCTCATCGGAAAAGATCAGATTTCACTTGGTTGTAATCATACCAATTATGGAAACATGGAGGAAGTTAAATGCAATAAGTAAAATGAAGATGATAGCAATTCTATACTTTAAGAAATAGCTCAAGTTATTATCATGAACAATGCTAATTTGTATTTCTTACTGTTTAGTGGAGCAAGTTTGCATGTAGATTTTAATTTTAATTATAAATTTTAATTCCATGGATTATCCAGATATTCTTCAGAAAAAAACACAGTTCAGATTAATAGCTCCCCTAATATCCTCATACACTAAAATCCAACACTTCCGTATTGAGAATCATCATTAGGGTAATTTAAAAAATGTTTATTTTGCTGAAGATTCTACATGCCAACTATAGTTGATATAATAAGGTATTTTATTTATTTATTTCATGCAAATAAAAATATTTTTAAAGCTAGAAATCACTATCACTTGAAAGATAATTTTGCAGGTGACAGTTAAAAATAAGGTTGCCAGAAAGATATCCTACCTTAGTTAACAGAATGCTAAAATTGAATGTGAGACTTAAGAATTGCTATTCAAGCCTGGTTTGGTGGTGCATGCCTCTGGGGGCTTAAGGCCAACCCAGTCTACATAACAAGTTCCAAAATAGAAACACATAACTGTTGTAGGAACAGAGACCTGGACCTTCTTTGAAGACTTCTATACAACCTCTCTACATCTTCATGGAGTGTCTTCAGAGCCTCACATAAAAATGATGGAAATTGGACGCATTTTTCTCAGTAGCTTCTCATGATTTCTGAAGGTAATGCATGTGCTGAATTAGCAAATAGTTACCATAACTCTGAAGGAAGACACGAGGATAGATTCTATCCTTTCAGGCTCTAGTCATTTTCATTAGACTATCAAATATAACTTGTATGTTTCTGTTTAAATACAACTTAATATATGCTTCTTACAAATTACTATAGATATTTATAATAAAACATTATCTGAGAAGGGTAGAGCATTGACCTTGGGTGCTATGACTATCTATTTAGATTTAGTTTCTTACAAATAATTTCTCAAAATAACTATGAATATTTGAAATATTTCTATATAGTAAAACATTATCTGAGGATGGTTAAACATTGACCTTAAATACTGTAACTATATATTTGTTTAAATTTTGCTTCAGCACAATGTTATTCACTATGTTTTCTTTTATTAGGTACTATCTGAGATTTAATCCTTTTCCATCTTCTTCAAAGATTTATCACACACCTTTATTTTAGTGTTTCTAGAGTGAGTTCACATTCAAATGGAATGTTATTTTTGTTTTTCTGAATGTATAGTATTGTTGCTTTATATACATGTAGAGATGGCTAACAACACGATAATTCATGCCTGAAAATACTCATCCAGTTAACCAATTTTTCTCTATGAGGCAAAGCATCACAGTTTTACTAATAGTTGAGAATTCTAGACTACTTGATGAATATACTTGGAGACCATTGCAAACCACAAGATCACTAACAAAAAGAAAAAATAATGATATTAAACAGTCGAGCTATATTATGCTCCAAACAGGACACGTTCATGGTAAGATACAAAAAACAAGGAGAGAAAGCATTGTTCCTTGAGCTCATTCGAGAGCATGTGCTTTGGATGACTCAGCGTTTTTGCCCACCCCCAAACCACCACCTGTGCATGTCTGTGAATGACTGCAAATGTGCCATAATGATCAATTTTTGAGATATAAGTAAAATTTAGAATATAAAAAAGCTTTCAAACACAGAATACAAAATGAATGAAGGTCAGATCTTTTTAGTAGAAAACAAAGGTTAGAGATGTTTAGTGACTAATCCAAGATCACATGTCATGGAAAAATCAATGGCTAGACTCTAGACATGCCCGCCCATTATATCATAAATGTTTCTTAGTATTCTCATGAAAGTATCGAGAACTACAAAAATGACAATGAAATATAGAGTGTCAGTGCTAGAGAGGATTTGTGTAGAATCTCTTATATTATTGATCCACAATAATGTAGGTTAGTCCCAAGCAAGCTAGGCCATTAGTAAATCAGAGGAGTTTGATGGAAGAGGAATTAGATTGTCATCATCATTTTCTCAGAGTCTCTCCTTGTTTTATTTATTATTGATGCACATCAATTTTATTCTATTATCAATGGGTTGTTGAGAAATTACTTTGTTGTGCCAGGTAACAGCTATAGTAGGAGCAAGACAGAATATCACCTTCCAGCTAAATTTAGAACCTACTTGAGATACAGGCAGGTAACTGGTATAAGAGAAGTAAACTGATGCACAGGGAATATGTGATAGATATGCCCAAACCTCAGTGTTTAAAGTAAACAAAAACAACCCCCATTCCTTCTCATTGCATGGACCTCCTTTAAATTCAAATTCAGTAGTCATGCAGATAGCTTTTCTATGGTGCTCCAGCCTCTTACCCATTGGGCTGAGTTTCCTGTATTCTGGTGCCTCATTAATTGCAGGGGAAAGTGAGACGGGAAGCAAGCATAGTACTCTACATCCTTCTCAAAGGACTTGAGGGATTGATTAGAAAGATCTGAACTACTGAATGGCACTTTCAAAAGGAAAAACAGGAAAAACCAAGCACACAACAAAACAAATAAATAACAATGAATAATCTCAAAGAGTTACCAGCTCAGACATGAAGAAGACACCTGTGTCCTCTGGAACAGAGGATTTGCTGATAAAATGAGGAGACAGAGAGACTAGTATTTACCAGGCAGTGATGGCGCACACCTTTAGTCTTGGCACTCTAGGGACAGAGGCAGGCAGATCTCTGATTCTGCAGCCTGGTCTACACAGTGAGTTCTAGGATAGCTAGGGCTATACAGGGAAACCCTGGGTTGACAATCCAACCAAAAAACCAGACAAACAAACAAACAAACATAGAAGGCTGAGGAAAAGCTATGCCTCCAAGGTGAAGATCACCGGCTGTTCTTCCAGAGGACCCAGGTTCAATTCCCAGCACCCTCATGGCAGCTCACAACTGTCCGTAATTCCAGTTCCAGGGGATATGACACCCTCATGTAGGTGTTACCATACATGCAATGCATATCAAATAAAAATGAAGGCCAATGTTCTTTAATTGAAAATTCTATGCAAGTGAAAGGGTAGAATAATTACACATGGTTTCTTACCAGCATGTCGAACTAACTTTGGCATTTAATTATTCATTCTAGGAAAATCAAAACTTCTTTAAGCAAAATTTTAACTTCTTAAAGAAACTTAATAATAATTTAAGGAGTTTTTCTTTTGTTCAAAGAGGAAACAGAAGTTCTTGAATATATTCTAGAATCAGCTACACCTAAGTTACCATTAGGATTTAATAATAACAGTAACTGTAGCCGCTCCGCCCTTCTTGTACACCACACGAGTGAAGCATCAAAATGACCTCCGAGAACATGGGAATGGGAAAATACCAGGTTGCTCTTTGAAAGTTCAGCTAGCAATATTTAAAGCTTGGATGAGACTAACCATCTGTGAGAACAAACTGAAGAATTGTTTTAAATGTGTGCCTCCAGAGCTCTGAAACAATTAGGTTTCCAGGTTGATTTGATCTGGATATAATTACAGAGAGACAGGTCTGAAATGTGTGTTTAAATTGCAAGCACAAAAGAAAGAAATGCTATTTTGTCCTGTCTCGAGGAAGACTGAATTCAAAGATGGACAGAGAGACCAAAGCTGAAAAAGAAAAGCGAAGAGAAAAGCCAGTAATGCTATTAGATAGTAGGTTCTCACACGGCCTTTTCATCCTCTTTGTTTAGACTAATACTTCTCCATGTATCTTTTCTATGCAATATCCCCAGCTCCCTCCCTGAATAGACCTCCCCCCTGTGTATAATTATACTATTAGGCCTCCCCCTCTGTGTATAATTATACTATCTCTTTATCTATCTTTGGTAAAATACTTTCACAAGAATTGGTCAGGGAGACTCCAGAGGCCAGACAAGCAATGCAGGTTTTTGCTCATTATCTTAGCTATTCATAAGAGTTACAGGGAAAAAAGTCACTATTGCTGAAAACACTATACACCTTAGTTATAAGATTATCAAGGAAGCAAACAGCATGTAAACTGGAAAATTCCTACCTGTGGGCCAGCTGTGATAGGACTGGCCATACTATGCATGCTGTGAGAAAGAGAAAGGCGCTGTTGGTTTTAGTGAGCTGTGGTCTGTACTAACCAAAATAACATATATATATATATATATATATATATATATATATATATAT
>JADRCC010205006.1:0-10507 GCA_019843855.1 Hylomyscus alleni
ATATATATATATATATATATATATATATATATATGCACTTACATTCTATATATAAGGCATAGAATGTATACCATGTATAATAATTTGATATTCTTAATATTTTGTAGTATTTGTAAAGTACTCAAATTTATTTTTAGAACATTGCTCCATTTGTCTCTGTCTATATGCATGTGTCTCTCTGTCTATATACAAATATATACATTTGTCTCTATCCCTCTGATCCATATCACATGAGCCTGGCTTGGTATACATACTTGCTGTATCTTAATACATGTAGAGAAAGGGAAATATAGTTTATTCATTTCAATAATTTGCATACTTCTATGTTCAGGTAAGACAATTTTGAATTTAAAAAGGTGTATTGGTTCTTACTGCCCAAGCCCATCTGTGCTACAGCATAGGGAATAATCAGTTCTGCATGGAAGATGCAGGAAAGTACTAGTGAAGTGACATCTGAGCCGGATTTTGAAGCTAGGAGTATCTTCCATTCAAGTCAATGTGTATTGCTGGCTTATTAAATGCAAGGTATTCTGCTAAGGTGCTGTGAAGCATAGAGAAGTGAATAAAATATGGTTTCTTCAATTCAAGGATTTGCAATCTAATGAAGGAGACTGACACATACACAGAAACCCCTGTGGAAATTCTCCAGACATCATTAAGTTTGATCCTGAGACATTCTGAGATGTCTGGCATTCTTAAAAGGATTATCCATTACAATATCCTCTGCAATGACTTGGGACATGTTGGCTGGCTAGAAATTAGTCTATGGAGAATGGACTTTGCTATAAAGTGCCAATGTATTCACTCAATAAGAAGTTACTCTTATTTTTTTTTCTTTACTACACTGTGTACAGGCAGATAGGCATTCAGTTTACTTTCTTCAAAGGGCTTGTGGTCTGCTGCAACAGGCCAACTAAGCACACATTTCCCTGCATGTGGCTTCCAGCATGTGCTAATACCCAGATATGCTAATAAAAGTGGGGTTTTTAATTTCTTACAATGGCAGTTAATTATTATTTGCAGATGATGATGTCAACATGCAGAGAGTATCAGTAACTTCTCTTAATAAGAAAGTCTTAAGTTGTAAACTAAAGGCCATTCCTATGAAGTTCAAATGATAAAAAGGAGAGAGGAAAATGCACATTCTTACAAAAATTTACTTCAAAGTTCACAAATAGCTCTAATATAAAAACAATGTAGTCCAGCACAGGATAAATTGGAAATAGTTATACTTGATTGCTGGTTCGGAAACTTTTTGAATTTTAGACAATAATGCTATTTATTTAGCTTTGAAGTTTGGTGGTTGGACATGTGTAATCTAATTAGTGTTTCATTCTGGGCATTTCAGTTTTAGTAATTTTTCTTTAGAACTATGATTGCATAGTTGATTGGGAAATTTTCTGGACCATAATCGAAAATAACACCATTCTTTTATTTTTAAACCATTATTGTCAGCAGAAGATCTATAATAAAAACATTGTTACATCTTTTTCACATCTCCCTTCTGCTCTGCTGGATAGCATCCCATATTCTTTACCATTTGCTCATTTGTTAGGAGCAACCAATAATACATTTCTCTTCGATAACCAAATCAAACTTCAGGTGTTTTGTTGATCTCAAGCCAATTTTAACTATTTCAAATCATCGAACTAACATTGTTTCCCAGGAATTTTCATAGAATATGCTTCAAAAGTTTGTTACTATTCAAGTAAAGTCTCCTGCCTCAAAATTCATCACAAGAATCTCTAAGATCATTCCCAGGATCAACAGTTTTGCTCAGGCACTCTACACTGCTCACTGGTCTCATTAAGCACTTTGTACTCTTCTGATTAAATTTATTCTGCACTTTCAGAATTTTGCACATTTTTTGATCTACTCAAATTGCTTTATTTATTGCTACAATACTTTAATGTCAAGACCATTCTCACTCAGTATGTCTTAGGGCAGACTTTCCATCTTCTACCGAGCATGATCCCCAAAAGCTTCTGTGATTACAGTCATTTCTGTCAGTGTTGTCATGAAATACTTGACTGTGGTCATTATTTATATTCTATACTTATAATTGTTATTTTCTGTATTATATATTACCTTTGCTTGTTTACTGATTTGTGACACTTCATCTCATATGCTTTTTCATTTGCTTACACTCCCCTACTACACAAAAATAATGCTCCTTAAATATGATTCTCAATTTAACTGGCTTTATAATTTTAACAGTGATTGTGGAATAGTTGTAGATGTATTTTAAAGAAGATTACCATGGAGTATTAACTAGCAAAAGACCTACTATACATATGGTGGCGTGGTCTTATGGGAGGGGTCCAGAAAACATAATAAAATAGCAGGAAGTAAGAAACGTGCTTGATTCTTTTTTTGTGCCTCATTTGACCGGATATGAACTGTTTGTTCTCCACACTGCTATGCACTAGCCCGTTGGAAACTGCAAGGCAAACAAATGTCCCTGCCTCTAATATTTTATAAAATATTTCACACAAAGGTGAGAAAATTGACGAATAGAACATTGTTCTGTATTTTTTCTTATACATTTTCTGCCCTGTCTCCATAGAATATTCAAAGATACATTCATCCCTGAATGTATTTATGTATTTATCAATGCACTACACATATAGATGTTGATCTGCTATATGAGGAACAAGAGTTCATCTTGTTTCTTTGGAGAACAACTAATATTTTATAAAGTAATCTTGATGCACAAACAACATACGTATAGAGAGGTAACTTATCATTGGATGGTTTCCTCGTGAGTTAGCCGTTGTTTGTCACTCAAACATTTTCATATAAAGTTTGTCTTATATTTTTCCATTTTCTATTTTTCTGAATTATTTTTGTATATTTGATAAGCTTCTCAAGATTATATCCATTCATCCTGTGAACATGTGTCCTGAAATATAAGTTGTCCCAAAACAACAATTGTAATTTTCCTTCACATATACTGTTTTAACATATACTGTATCACAATTTACATTTAGAGAAATATTCTTCCTTAAATCTTTTCATATATATATATATATATATATATATATATATATATATATATTTCAAAATATTGTTTTCACTGTGAAGTTTACTCTTTCTCCTTACAATGCATATGAGACTCCTTAACTGGTGTGAGTACATTATATGTCTGTACTGGCTGGTTTTGTGTGTCAACTTGACACAGGCTGGAGTTATCACAGAGAAGGAGGCTTCAGTTGGGGAAGTGCTGCCATGAGATCCAGCTGTGGGGCATTTTCGCAATTAGTGATCAAAGGGGTAGGGTCCCTTGTGGGTGGTGCCATCCTTGGGCTGGAAGTCTTGGATTCTATAAGAGAGCAGGCTGAACAAACCAGGAGAAGCAAGCCAGTAAGGAACATCCCTCCATGGCCTCTGCGTTAGCTCCTGCCTCCTGACCTGCTTGAGTTCCAGTCTTGACTTCCTCTGGTGATCAACAACAATGTGGAAGTAAGCTAAATAAACCCTTTTCTCCCCAACTCGCTTCTTGGTCATGATGTTTGTGCAGGAAGAGAAACCCTGACTCATATCAATGTCTCATATCCCTAGTGTCCAAAGAACTTGTACAAAAAGCCTTATAGTACTTATATCTTATAATTACATATAGAAAATGAGAAATGTTTCTTTCAAGTTATTTTTTACCTAATAATATCTTTTAATGTGAAAATAATGTTTTGTCTATTTAAGCTCTGAGAGATACCATGTTTCTTTATTTACCTTTTCCTGAGTTGAGCTTTTCTTGTTAACTCCATCTCTCCTTTCTCTTCCCACAAGGATACATTGGTCAGCTGTGATGTCTACTGAATACTCAAGTTCACTTGACAACTCATCCTTGAGAATGAGGCAGATGAACTAGTAACATTTTAAATTTACAAAATTATTGCAAAAACATTTTATTCATGATGTTTTTCCTTAACAGAAACATAATATCATACTGGCAGAAAACCAGTATACTTCTATAAAACCAAAACTTCACAAGAAAAAATAAATATGTAATTATTTCTAAGAATATTCTTTATTTGATAAATGAGCCAGGATCCAAATTGGGAAGAACATGTGAAAATCACCTGTTGCATATAGGTCAAGGCAGCTCACTAATGGGAGTATATAACCTAGTTTATTCAGATTTATGATGACAAAAGTGACTACATACTAATTTTAACTATTACTAGTCAAATTGACCTTTACTTTATAAATTACTTTAAGTCCAGTATTCAAATAAATATTCATTTCTTTTCTTTTTTTTTATTTTAAGCCTCACTGTAGGCAATCTCAGCCTCCTAATTTTTTGCATTAATAATCTTCATCTTTACGGAAAAATCTTCCCATCCCTTCCCTGAAGAAGCGAAGCAAAATTCTTTAAAGGAAAGATGAGCTGTCATCAGCATCATTGATATATATATCAGAACTCTCATTACAGAAAGTAAAGGATTTGAATTTCCAAGTGAATAATTTTATTCTCTCTAATGATTTCAATTTTTATTTTATGTTGAGCCTGTAGAGGTTTCATGAAAAATAAAAAACTCTAAGTCCTTCAAATACAGTAAACAGTTCTTGAGATTGCAGGTAAACATCTACAGAGCACTGTGCTGTTTATGACAGGTGTCTGCTGTGGAATATGGTCCTTGACTGCACACTGTATTCTAAGATTCTCTCATTTATTACTCATAAAATTCATTTTTCTTCCCCAAATCTTATTTTTCCATCTTATTTTAATGTTTTCAAAATCTTTTGAGACTCTTTTTATATTTATTTAATTGCTTTGCCTTACTCTACCATTTTAATCAAATAATTTTTTGGATGTCTGTCTTTTCTGTGTTTAATTATACCTTGTGTATAGCTTGCTGAGACTCTATTATTGTTTTAAATATGAATGAAGAAGCAATCATAGAATGGGCACTGGAAAGCCAGTGAGTTAATATTGTTGTTTTCATTGACATACTGGTAGTATCCATGTAGCCCATCTTATGTCCAAATGAAAAATGGCCCACTCTAACAAAAATCGAATGAGGAAAAAAAATGGACACATATATAACTTTGTTTAGCAATCCAATTTTATTATAAGTCATCAGAGATAGCACTCTTTATGTAAACAAATTTTCTGGAAGCAACTCGTGTCTTCATATGTACTTGTTGAGATGCTTAAAATTTTTATTCATGACAGCTGCAATTTTGTCTTCTTTCCTAATATAATGAATAAAGCTGTGACTTGGAAGACTTCACAATAGAGAAGTATGTTTTTAAATAAATCAGTGTGTGATATCTTACTTTTAAATGAACTTCAGTAAGTATAAAATGTCATACCACAAAATTATTTGGCAATGCAGGATGATTTATCATTTCAAGACATAGTACCTGTAACTAATATGTGTAAAACTATGCACACACACACACACACACACACACACACACTTTTGTGTGTACCTCAGAAGCGTAATACATATTACATGACAATAATATAATGGAAAAGATTACTAATATTACTTATTATATCATTAGACTATACCAAGTTAGTGAGTATAGTATTGTAAAAGTGAGTTTAAATTTAATTAGCATTGGTAAAATTGGAAGATCTGTATATAATATGAAGAAATAATATACGTGTCACTAATTCCAATGCACAGTTGAAGAATTTTGCCTTGTTTTGTCCTATGTTGACTTTGATTATTGTGATAACATAGAACACACACACATTTTTAAATTATTTGTTCAGTAATTAGCACAATGAATAATACATGGCACATACCATGTCTATTTGTTCAAGTAAATAAAAATATAAATGTTCTATAATTCTTACTTTTTTACACTTTCTTAGACTAGTTTTTGTGTAGTAAATTGTGCATTTGTAGAAAAGGCTAAGATTGACTAAAAAATATAAAATAAAAATTAAAAAGAGATCATATTTGGTTATATTACACGCTATTACAGTTGAGACAGAGGAGAGAGGGATTCACCTTACATAGTCACTTTGGTTTGGTGATTTATTACCTTGATTATCTAGTATATGCTGTCATTAAATAATGCTCAAATTAGAATTCTCTCCTTTGCTTTTATTATGTGTTCTGTCATGGGAATTTTATGAGTACATGTGTCTACTGTTATAGTACAATGTACAATAGTCTTACTAATGTTACCTCTCCTTCTTATGCCACTTGAAGGCCTAGGAAGCTTTTATTGTTTTACTCAATTCAGTGACACATAATTGGTACAATATCATCTATCACTTTTACAAATTGCCTTCTTTCTCTTAATAATGTGTACACAGGACACTTCTTTGTATTTTATGGATTGTTAGATCAGTTTTATTTTGAAATTGAATTTGTTTTGTGGACAGTTCCACAATTTCTTTATCAAATCACCAACTAAAGATTTATATATTCTTGGCTGTGGATCTGCATATACATCTTTTTGGTAGAGTGCTTGCTTAGCATGCTTAGCATCGCAGGTGTGGTCTGCAGCATCAGAAAACATTCTTGTAAATTCTTGGATGTGTTTTCAGACTTTCAGTTAGTGGTTTTGAAGCTTCTTTTATTGATAGTAAAATTATTTGTATTATACTGCCAACTACTTAAAAAATAGTTTTACTAGGGTCTATTCTTTCTTAATATCTCCAGAAGCAAATTAAAATATGCCCATCTGACCCAAGAATCTACTTCCTACCAGAGATCATTTATCATTTTCATATTGCCAGCAGTATGCATCTTCAAATACATGTTTCAACTCATTCATATATAGAGGTTTGAGAGTTTATAATTATATAAAATAATTGTAGGGGAAATCATATTCAGAACCTCTTTACATACTTGAAGAATTGTTTGCTAATTAAGCTTTAAATTTTATTTCTTCATTGATGCCTCCTATTGGCTTTGTACATATGCCTAGTATCCAGTATCCAGTATCCAGTACTCAGTATCCAGTATCCAGTGTCCAGTATCCAGTATCCAGTATCCAGTATCCAGTATCCAGTATCCAGTACTCTTCAGTATTCAGTATTCAATGGATCAACATCACAATTGGGGTCTAAGGACTTCATTTTATTTTTTGTTCATTTAATGTTTAAAAAAATCATTTTTTATACAACTCCAAGTTTCTCAGAAGCAAAATCCACAATCACATTAAAATTTTAAGCACAAAAATAAACAGTGAACAAGTTTTTGACTGACATAAAATTACAGTCCAAACATTAGTTTTTCATAGCAGTTTACTAACTGTCATAATGAAATTTCCATTTGAGCTTTATTTGTTAAGTTTTAACTTTATTTTCAGTGATGCTATTAATGTTACTTAAGATTTTTCAATTAAGCTTGCTCTCAGATTCCCTGTTAGCAAGTTGTTTAATTTACAAATAGGAAATTAATAGTGAATATATTAATTTTTAAAGAGAGACAGCAATAAATTACTACAGAGAAAGATTTTATAACAGCTATCTCACAAATTTTCTAGAAAAACAATTATTAATACACAAAACATTAAATATCTAAGGAAATTAGATTAGGAAGCACAGCATGCATTTTTAGTATAACATAACTTGATATTTTAATTTTATTTCTAATGATTGTGTTATATTGTCTGTGAGAACTCATTAAAGCATATTTACAAATTTCTTTTTAGCTAGTTGTTTAACTTTCAGATGAAAGACACTTTCTATCTGGAAAACAGAAAGAATTAAATTTAGGCAATATGCTTTAAATTTGTAACTGGGCAACTATGGTTAAAAATTTGTGCAATGCAAACTACAGGTCCCATTCCTGAGCAGATAGTTATAGACTAACATGCTACACTAGCATGACCATGAAACACAGACTGGCTTTGTAACTCTTTCCCAAACTTCAGTCACAAGAGAAAGAAGAAAATGCTATTTAATGAAACTTTGTAAATCTATAACAAGATATGTTTTTCTTATAATTTAGTAACACATTTGGCAGGTAGGAACTCTAAGTAAAAGAACTACTGGGAGATAGTCTATAGACTGTATTCTCAGCAGATGGCAATTGATGTGAGTAGACTAAGTTTTCCTATGCACCTAGTTGTAGAATAGTTCTTAATGCATCTCTCATATACTAAAACACTTTTTAGTTCATTATACACTGGTCAATCAAATATGAGGCCTGCCATAGAGTCTTTGATGTACCCAGTGTTATCTCAATGGAGAAAACAGATTTTCCCTCTCTCTGAGGGAGGGGGAATTTAAATAACTTGAAAATCCACTTTTTATTCTTTTTATTCCAAACTGGGTCTTACTTCGAAGCTGTCTTTTTAAGGTTTCTATTGCTAGGAAGAGACAATGTGACCAGAGCAACTCCTATCAGATATTAAATTGGGGCTGGTTCACTGTTCAGAGGTTTAGCCCATTATCATCATGGCAGACAGCATGGTAGACACAGAGCTGGAGAAGGAGCCCAGTGTTCTATTTTGAAATCTTCAGGAAGTAGGAAGAAGAGTAAAGCCACTGGGCCTGGCTTGAGTTTCTGAAACCACAAAGCCCACTTACAGGCACACACTTCGTCCAATAAGACCTCAAAATGCTAACAAGGTCAAAAGTCCCAATCTTTTCAAATAATGCCACTTCCTTTGATACTATGGAGGTAACTACCAGAGTAGCCTTGGCTCTCCTTGAATTTGTAGAATTCCTCCTTCCTCTGCCTTCATAGACTGGGGATTAAAGGCATGCTGCATTTCTTGATTACAGGGATTTTTTGTTTGTTTGTTTGAACTTAGAGATTTTTTTTGTTTTGTTTTCTTTTTCTTTTGGGGTCATACTTTATCTTTTTAATTTTTGGTGGACTGTTGTACTGAGTTTTGTTTGTTTTCAAGAACAGACTTAAACTAGGATGGTTAGGGAAGGGGAAAGGATATGGAAGTACTTGGGGGAGACAAATAATATGATTAAATTATATTTAATTTTATTTTAAAATATTTTTCCTCAAAAGCTTAAAAATTCATTTTAGTTGAGAAATTTCATCAAACTAAATGGTCAGCAGACTATTCCAATCACAGGCAACATTGAGGACTGTAAGATCATATTTGCCACTAGAAAGACTATGAATTTTCCCTATAATTTGAGTCAGGCATGTGAAACACGAGTCAAGTCTAATGTGCTCTGTAGCTGTAGCCAGGTCTGTGTATGGGGACATGCTCTGCAATGGTCTTTGTGACAAAGAAGGACATGTGTTTATAATCTATTGGACATCTATTTTGTCCACAATTGTGTACAGCTTTCGGCAGTGGTCTTGGAATATGAGTCCACTTCAAAAATGGCATTCTTCTATTAGTGTTGGCTTATTCACATCATCCCAGGATTGAGCATATCAATACACATTCCCAGAATCTGTGGCAGGTTGGTCTTATTCATGACATAGTAAATTGACATGCAGGTCCACAGGCATGATAGTGATCTATAAAGATGCCTAATACACATCTATTGCTAGTCATTGGGTGGTTCAACAATAAGAAAGACTTCTTTATGTTTGAAGACCCAAAAAGAGGCTTATAGAAGGGGACACCAGTAGAGTTATTTGTTTTGTTTTTTCAAAATAAATATCAACTATGTATTTAGGACAAAATGAAACATATACTACTTTTATATGACAAAAACAATAATAGCAAAATAACTACAGATTGACAGGAAATCTAGACTTAGGTCTATCCTAAGGTATAAAATTGGGGAAGTGATTATACACTTACAGAAAAACAGAAATCCATTTAGATAAAAAAAAAATCAAGCTTCAAAGTAAAACTGATATGCACCCCAGTCTTTCTGCACTATGATACATAAAATTATAATATTGCAACAATTACATGTAGATGTTAAAGGTAAGTAAGTTCTCAACCATTTTCTCAATTTTCTGTTACCAAAAAAATAAATAAATAAAAGTACTTAAACTAATATGCTTAAGAGAATATTGAAAAGAATACATACAAATGACCAATCATCAACTCCAACTTCACAACTTGTTATGGAAATTGAAAGTCAAATCGTTCATGAGCTGTTACTTCACACCTCTTTGAATGATAATTATCAAAATGGAATTATGCTGTTGAGGAAATAGAGGAAGGGGACACATGGATACATCCTCATATGAGAGAAAATGACATATCCACCATGGAAAACAATATTTAGTTTCCTGAAATGATTTTATAAATGAGTGTAACACCATTGAGCTATTACACCTTCAAATACACATGTAAAGAAAATGAACTATTGTCTTAAGGGTATTGTTCATGCCCATGTTTACTGCAGCCCTACATCTAGTAGTCAAAGAATGTGAACAATTCTGTGTCTATTAATAGATGAAGGAATCAGGTGTGTTTACACAATAAAATGTAATGCAGTCCAAAAAAGAAAAAGAAGAGGTGGGGATTGCATCCTGTATGTAAGAAAACAAAACAAAAAGTAAACAAGCAAGAAAGCCAAACAAGAAGAAAAGAAGAGAAGAGAAGAGAAGAGAAGAGAAGAGAAGAGAAGAGAAGAGAAGAGAAGAGAAGAGAAGAGAAG
>JADRCC010205036.1:0-12071 GCA_019843855.1 Hylomyscus alleni
TGAAGTCAGTTCCTGGTAAGGGTAGGGGTGAGGTAGAACATCTGCAGGAGACTGACCATTGCAGGAGTGTGGGTTACATGAAGGCAGAATTTTTCAAAGCTTGACCAGGTTTCTTTACTGTCACTGGGGATGATGTGGATCTGTAGGACCCCCATTGAAGTAGCACTAGAAGGGAAAGAGTGTGTGGATGACCCCATTGGCACCCAGACACGGGCCAAGCATCTTCGTGTTGAGCTGGCAGGCAGGTTAGTGGTGGTCAGCCTCACCACCTTCCTCAAGTGGCTGTGCCAGATACCAAGAGCAGAAAAGGATATGACTGAATCCAGGGAGTCTTGGTCCTTAGTGCTCTCTCTTCTGACATGGTATGAAGGGCAGTGATGCACACAGAAGGATTTCTGTTCACTCCAGAGTAAAAAGAAGAAAGTGTTGGTAGGCGCATGCACATCTCTGCCCATTTGCCTCTTGGAGCTGGGTTGTTAAGTGTATGCTCCAGACTTCCAGAATCCCCCAGCCTCACACACTTGAGTTAGGGCCACACCTAGCAGCACCCTAGAGTGCTGGTGGCCCACAGTCTCTGAGGTTTGCAAATCCCTCAGTAACTTTCCACAGCACTCCTTAAGCACAGAGTTGCTAAACAACCCACTCTGTGGCATGATGTTAGTAACCTACATCTCTTGGGATTCCAGGAGAGACTTAAGTGTGCTTTGCTGGGAGGCCTGGGTGCTGGCATTCTGTAGTAGGGTGGCATTGAGCAAAGAACTGCCGGAGAGAGGTACCCACTTATGAAGAGCACCAAGTTTGTGCAAGTTCTGGATTCCCTCCCTAACAGGAGGGACTATGGAATACCAGCAGCCAACTCTGACACTCTGTCTTGAGTCAGGCTTCCTCTCCTGTTGCTCTGTAGCAGAGCACTGGTCCAGGGCAGGTCCAGTCAGGTCCATACCCTCATTTAATGTTGATGTGCACAGGTACAGGGCTGTGGACAGCTAGTGCCACTACTGTGTCTTACCTCTGGGGCCTCCCCAGAATCCTATCTGCAAAATCCCTCAGTATGCATTTGTCCCTCTGTCCCATCCAAGCTGTGGCCTGCAGTGAGGCCCAGAAGACCTGTTAGCAACTCAGTGCAGCTGCTCCTGGGGCCCAGCCAGTCATATGATGAAGTTGCTTGTCTCCTAGCCTCAGTCGTCCTCAGAGTTTGGGTATGCTAGCTCCAGGAAGAGAGAGTGAGTGCCCACTTGCCCGCAGGCCCTTCCTTGCAGGGCAGCTGGCATCTTTGGCACAGGTGTTAGCTAGGATACTTGCCATGGCCAGTATCATAGGGTCTTTGAAGAGTCCCAGGAATGATCAGCCACAGCCTTTCTGAAGTTATCCACTGTGGCCTCCGTGTACCGGTGGGAGGTACCCACTCAAACCACCTCCACAGTTGTTGGAAGTTACTTTGACAAAGGCACCCCATCTATTGCAGCGGGCAGGATTTCTGCCACTGCAGCTGCTGCCGTGTTATCCCGGGAGCCGTACATGTGTGTGCAGTGTAAGACAGACTTCACATGCCGCTGGCGAGAGAAGGGTGGAGCCGTCATGTGTGAGAACTGCATGACATCCAACCAAAAGAAGGCACTCAAGGTGGAGCACACCAGTCGCCTGAAGGCCGCCTTCGTGAAGGCCCTACAACAAGAGCAGGAGATGGAACAGCGACTGCTGCAGCAGGGCGTGGGTACCGCCAGCATCAAGGCTGAGCCTGCAGCTCCTCATCCCACGCTGAAGCAGGTGAGAGCTGAAGCTCTTGTCATCCCTAGATGGCAGGATGTTCCGGAGGCGTCCCCTTCCACCCACCCGCCTGGTGGTTAACTGCAGGCTAAATTGCACTTAATGCTGGCATTTGGCAGCATAAACACTAATTTGCAGTTTCTTTAGATTTTGTAGCTTTCACCCCAGTACACTGGCAAGTACTTCTGTGTAAAATGACTGACTGCTGAGAAACTTGCTGGGCGTTAGCAGGAGCACCCTGACTAGCTGGAGGAGAGGAGTGGCTGTGAGGCCCTCTCCAGAGCCTGCTTGTCCTTACAAGTGGACTGGACCCACCCATCTTTTTCTTCCTTTTCTTTTTTGAGACAGGGTCTCCCCATGTAGCTCCAGCTGTCCTGGAACTCACCATGTAGACCAGGCTGGCCTAGAACTCACAGAGACTCTCTGCCTCTCGAGTGCTTGGATTAAGATGTCCACCACCCTGCCCAGTGTGCTGTTCCTTTTTGTTGTTTCTGTCTGCTCACACATTGTACCTCACCAAAAACATTTCCCTCCCCCTCTTCCCCCCACCCCCAATCTGCAGTATCTGGAACCAGCGGGTGTTGGCACTGCTATCATGGCCAGGCCTGATAGGGTACCATCAGCCAGTTTGGATTAGTGTCACAGACTTTGCTAACATACCTTTCAATCCCATTTGTGTAGGTCATAAAGCCCCGACGTAAGTTGGCGTTCCGCTCAGGAGAGGCCCGTGACTGGAATAACGGGTCCTCACTACAGGTCAGAACCCGGCCAGGGCCTCACCCGACTGCAGCCACAGCTCTTGGTGTGCTCTTGCTCTTACATGCTGTCATACAGCTCTCCTCTTTCTCCTCTTCACAGACCTCCCCTGACTATCTCCTCTTCTCCCTCTTTCTCTATCCCCTAGTGTAACTCACATGGCCGTTTTGACTTTGGACTCTTAAGGACCCAAGTGGGTGGGAAGAGGTCAGCCAGACAAGGAGAGGCTACTCGAAGTAACCTGCTACCCCTGCCCACCATAAGCCTGGTTCTCTTTGACTTTTATAGGCTTCCAGTCAGCTGTCTCGGGGCTCAGCCACAACACCTCGTGGTGTTCTGCACACTTTCAGCCAGTCACCCAAACTGCAGAATGCAGCCTCAGCTACGGCCCTGGTAAGCAGGACTGGCAGACATTCCGAGAGAGTCGTGGGCACTGGCAAGGGCACCGCCTCCAACTGGAAAAAGACGCCTCTGAGCACAGGTACGCCTCTGCCTCTATGGGGCCTTGCTGCCACTAGGCTACCTTTCCTTGTTTGTGAGATGCAGTCTGACATACACATAGTTTCCCAACAGCCTCCTCCTTACTCTTAATAAGGGCATTATCAGGGCCTACAATCCTGTACCCTTCCTGAGAGCATAGCCTCTTGCTCCCATCCTGAGGCAAGTGACACTTTACTTCCAGTAGAAGGGCTTGGCTCATGACTTCCTTTTAGCCTGCCTCACCCACCTCAACCCTTTCTAGCAGTTAGTGGTGCTTTGCTGCCCTGTCCTAGAGGTTAGTAATACCAGCTGCCAGCCTTTGCCCCATCTCTCTTCTACTGCCTTCTCCCTATGCAGACCAGAGCAGAACCATGAACCCAGAGAAGGGTGGGCTGTGGTGTGTGTTATTGGGCAGTGATGCGGCCTCAGAGCATAGACATCCCTGCAGGGGCTCTTAGCCCCCAATTCTAGTGTCCCATGGCCCACTTTGTTGGGCTCAGCATTCCTTGCAGCCTGTATAGGACAGCTGGCAGTGAGAGTTGAGCCAGGAAAGCCTCAGCAGGCAGTGTGGTGGGAGCGGTGTACTGGGGACTGGGCAACCCTGACATATTCACAACACAGCCAGGAACTAGTGGGTTTGCCTGAGCTGGATGTGATGGCACGAGCCATGGAAGTTCATGGAAAAGAGCAGACACAGTGAAACTCACCTGTTGTCCCTGCTACTTGGGAAGCTGAGCCAGGAGGATCACTTCAGCCCAAGAGTTTTGAGACAAGGCTGGGCAATGTAGAAATTGCTCTTTAACTAGAGAGAGGAATTCAAGCTAGAGCTAAGTGATCAAGTATTTGCTTGTGGGTATAAGACCCTGGGATCCAGCCCAGTACTTGGGAAGCAGAGGCAGGCAGATCTGATAGGAGGACAGTCTGGCCTCTGTAGTAGTGGGCCTCAAAATCCAAGCAGAGGGCTAGAGCGGCTTAGTGGTTAAGAGCACAGGGTAGTCTTCAGGACCTGTTTGATTCCTAGCACCTACATTGGGTGACTCACAACAGCCTATAACTGCAGTTTCAGGGGATCCAACCTCCAATACTGGCTCAGATGGTACCTCCACACACCATACATACACATGATTAAAAATACACCTTTAAAAATAAACAATCTTAAGTAGAGCAAGGTAGCATTCCATAGTCCCAGGTACTAGGAAGGCTGATGCAGGAGGATCTCTTAAGACAAGTATAGTAGTTTGAGGCCAGCCTAGCCAGCACATAATGTATGTGCCATCACCTCACATTCGTATGCTATCAGATATGAGGGAGAATTTCTTTCCATGGTTCCACTATTCCATGAAGCTCCATTGCATTGATGCAAAAGCCCTTGTTTGAGTTTACTGATCTCTTAGAACTGAGCCCAACCACTGATCCACACTTAGGTCACCTCATTGGGATCTGAGATTGATGGCACTGTGGAGGTTCTGTGGGTCATGGTCCTGCTCACAGGTCCACTGAGTATGTGCTGAGACGGGAGTCTCAGCTGTATCCATCCAGGGTCTGCCCATCATTGTGCTCTGTTGCAGGTGGGACCCTTGCCTTTGTCAGTCCAAGCTTGGCAGTACACAAGACCTCCTCGGCTGTGGACCGACAGCGAGAATACCTCCTGGACATGATTCCTCCACGCTCCATCCCCCAATCAGCCACATGGAAATAGTGGGAGCCGGCCCAGCCAAGGACAGGCCCTCTTCTCTCCCGAGGCCCTTGGTCTAGGACACGCAGACTGCCCTCCTAGCAAGTTGCCTGAGACAGCTCAGGCCTTGGCTGTTGCCTTGCTGTGGCCAGGAGAGTGTGCCACCATGGTGCCCAGGATCAGAACCAGGGACCTTCCCAATGGGCCTTCTCTTTCCTTTTTGCCTTTAGTTTGCCCGACACCAGCAGAAACTCGGACCTTGGGGCCAGCTCTGCCTGGCCAGCGTGGGTGGGAGCTCACCCTGGACACTGTGACACACCCGGACCAGGCTGGCACCGGGGGCTCCCGAAGTTGAGCCGGGGTTTGTTTTCTTTTGGCTTTTCCCATCTTAGCTCCCCAGTCTCTGCCTCTTCATGGCCATCTATAGGTTGAAGTTTGGGTTTTATTGGGGTTATTTTTGTTTTTGTTGTTTTTTTATAATCACCTCATAATGATGATGGAATTAAAAGTGAACTGCATAGACCCAGAGTCACTGTTGGACACAGTGCAGTCTGGCAGGCTCTAACCCCAGAGGATGCGCAGAGTGGCAGCACCAGAGATGGCAGGTGCCACCCTGGCTCTAGTCGTCATCTGTTGCTGCTCACTGCAGCCCCTGGCTTCCACACTTAGCAGAATGAATCGCAGCCCAGATTCTGTCTGACATCCAGAGGCTCCAGAGGGATGCTGGGTCCACTGTGCTGGAGCCAGAGCTGGTTGCTGGGTTACTTTTTGTGGTTTATTTTATTAAAAATTTCTATCCTTTTTCTCTTTTGATGGACACAATCTCAAGATGCCCATGCCTGCTAAGAGGCATCCAGGTAGGGCCCAGCCAGAACCCGTAGGTCTGGAGTCAGCAGGGCTTACTCCCTCTCAATCCACAGGGACGACTGAAAGGGCCAAGTCTACTTTTGTTCTGTTTTGTTTCCTTCTCCTCCCCACCCCACCCCACCCTCCCCACTCTTTTAACAATTGGTTCCTTGGTGAAAGGCAGAAGCAGCTGTGTGCCCAGCACGCACGGGGTGGCCTTCTGCTCATGTGATTGGTCGCCGTCGTTTCCCTCATCTAGCCCTGGTTTCCCTTGACACAATACAGTTAGGGACTTTAATTTAAACCCTTGTTCTGCGGACAACCGCCCTCTGCAGACACGCCCCTGCCTCCTCCTAATAAAGGCTCATTTAACTCCGTGCTCACCTGTGTGGAAATCCTCCATCTTTAGAAATCATTTGGACATGTGGAAGTTGTGAGTTTTGGAAAACCCTTTTGTGATACCCAAGTTGCTCAGTGCTTTTGAGTGTGTCACTTCCCAGGGTGGATTTGGGGGAATTACCAGAAATTGACTTTTTTAAAAGGGGGATTGTTTTTACACCAAAAAAAAAAAAAAAACCTATGAACATATATGCAAGCATTTTTAGTCCTTGAGTATTTTTGTGCCTGGCAAGTCAGTTCCTGTTATCTACCCTTCCTGAGTGGCTGGGCCTCTGGTCAGTGACATAGGCCAAAGTCTTCTGGTTCCTTGGAACAGCAGCACTAGGTGGCCTCTCTCAGCCACAAGTCCTCACTCCTATGTAGTCACTGATCAGACCAAGTCACCTGGAACTGAATGAAGACCTCCACTTGAGTTGACGGTATGACTAAAAGGGCTCTGTTGTCCTGGTGGATTTGTAACCTCCCTGCCCCTCCAGACTTCTAAGTCTGGTGACTTCTCCCATCCACCTGTCATCTAACCCTTGTGGGCCCAGTTTATGCACCTCACAAGGGACAGACCTCCCTGGCTGTGGCTCCTACTCCCCAAGCTGTGGTGAAGGTCTCTCTAAGGAGGGCTAGAGTGAGGTGCCTTAGCTTACTTACCTTACTTGAAAGTGCTGCCTGTTTCTCTGCACCACACTAGCCTAAGCAGCAAGCCCACAAAATGATATGACTGGGGACTGAAGGACCAGGTATTTAGGGTACAAAGCTGCCACCCCCATCAAAGCTGGCTTTATCCCTATCCTGAATGGACTGAATCCTGGGCTCCTTAAAACCCCCTATAGATAGATTAGCCTCTGCTTCATGAATGCTGGGATTAATGGCTTGCACCTCCACACCTGGCTTAAAACTTTAAAAAAAAAATTAAATGTGGTTGGTGTGGTAACTTCTGTCTATACTTGGGAGGTGAAGATGGAGGTGATGGTTCCTACTTCATTGATTTCCCAGAGGCAGACACAAACATCAGTGGCTCTGGTCAAGGTCACAGGCAACTCCCATTTCCTCTACTTACTGCTGGGGACAGGTTTGAAGGGGCCAAGCACAAGACATCGGTATCTGTTGAACCAGACATGTGACCTAGGGTTGTTGGGACAGTGGTCCTATGAACAGCCTCCAGACCTGACTGCCCTCTTCCCCAACACCTCAGGGAAGCCAAAGCTTGCCCCAGGCAGTAGTGAGGCTTGTAAGTGCTGGCTGTAACACACACCTCCATGCCACTGAGTCTCGGCATGAATGCTGTTTAGGGGAAGGGTGGTTCTCGCCATTCTGAATCATGTCAGCCTGAAGACCTTGGATTGCTTCCAAAAAGTGGTCAGTTTTTTAATCCTCGGTGTGTAACAGTTACACTAGTGCAGGGTATGGGGATTGGGGCAGTTGCTACTTGTATTTATTGTGACTGAACCTTTGACAATACATGTTTTTTAAAAGTGTGCCACCAAACTGGAGTAGATGTTCCAATAAATGAGCTGAAATCGGTAGCCACTGTTTGATGGGGAAGTCTGAAACCCCGAGGGACAATAAAGAAATGGACCAAATGTCAACTGCACTGTTTAATTCTTTGGGCCCCAGTGTTTTGTCCCAGCTTTGAGTGCCCTTTCTTACATGGGGGAGTAAAAGGTGGGGTGCACATGCCTTTTAAACATGGCATCCTTCCACTCTGAGCTCTGTTGCATCCTATTTGACCTCAACAGGCAAGGGGTTCAGGTGAGAATCCCAATTGAATTCTGCCCAGTTGAGGCCACATGGGCCCCTACTGGAGTGGTTTCTTTCCCGACACCCTGTGGGGCTTTGTTGTTGGAATGTTCCCAGCACAGACAGCTGTGCTCATTCCACAATCAGGTCTGTATCCACTTGAGATGCTCAGTTTCACATTTGATTTTGTTTTGAGGCAGGATCTGAGCTAGCCCAGGCTCCTTGTGAGCTGATCTTCCTACCTCCACCTCCCAAGTGCAGGGATGACAGGCATCCAGCACCATTGGAAATATTTTACTTAAAAGAAGCTAGTGACTGGAGAGATGTCTCAGTGACTAAAAGTGCTGGCTGCTCTTCTAGAGGACACAGGATTTGTTCCTAGCACCAACAGCAGCTGACAACCATCTGTAACTCCAGTCTCAGGAAATTTGATACTTTCTCTGGCCTCCACAGGCTCTGTACACACACAGTGCACAGACATGTAATTAAATTAAGCCAGGCCTGATGATATACCACCTTTAACCCAGCACTCAGGAAGCAGAGGTATGAGAGTTCAAGGCTAACCTAGTCTTCAAAATGAGTTCCAAAACAGGGCTACATATAGGTACTGTCTCAGTCAAAAACCAATGTGTATGGGTATCTTGTCTCCATGTGTCAGCGCCACCTCTGAGACACCCTCAGCACACACTGCCATGGTGTGTGTGGGGGTCGGTGGGGGGAGGGGTGAATACTGAGTCATGTTTGTCATCCCAACACCTGGAGAACTGAAGCCCAAAGCTGGCGATTTCTAAACCATTCAGAGCTGTGAAACTGAGTGTTGTGTTCAGCAAGTGCCTCCCCTTAGCCTGGCTGACCTGGAATTCCACAGTCCTGCTCCTCTGCCCCCTGACGCTGCTGTGGTGACAGTTGCACCCAAAATGTGTGTAGTGCCACATTTCTCATTTTAAAAAGCTATTAAGTTGATGCCAGATGTAGTGGCACACACCTTTAATCCCAGTGCTCGGGAGGCAGAGGCAGGTGGATCTCTGAGTTCAAGGCTAGTCTGGTCTATATAGCTCTGGGCCAGCTAGGCTTACACAAAGTTAAAAAAAGTTTTTTTGTTTTTTGTTTTTGTTTTTGTTTTGTTTTGTTTCAGAGATAGGGCCACTCTGTAGCCCTGGTTAGCCTGGAACTTTATGTAGACCAGGCTAGCCTCTAAATTTAGGTATCTGCCTGCCTCATTGCTGGGATTACTACTGGGTGGACTACCACACCCAGCTTTTTTACTTAGTTGTATGGGTGTTTTTCCTGTGTGTAGGCCTTTCTACCATATACATGCCTGATACCCAAAGAGATGTTTAGATCCTGTAGAATTAAAGTTGCGGTTGTGAGCCACCATGTGGGTGTTAGAACTCAACTCAGCTCTGTGTGATCAGCCAGTGCTTTTATCTACTGAGCCATGTCAGACCCAGCAATCCCCCTGCCTTTTTAAGATTTTAATTTTTATTTGTGTGCATAGGTCTATGTCTGTGTAAATGTATGTCAAGTATGTGTGGTGCTTGTGAAGACAAGAGGGTGAAACATTCCCTGGAGCTGGAGTGACAGGCTATTAGGAACTGTTCAACATGAATTCAGGCCTTCTTTACTGAACTATTTCTGTGTGTGTGTGTGTGTGTGTGTGTGTGTGTGTCCGTCTGTCTCTCTCTCTCTCACACACACACACACACACACCCCACACACATTTTAATTCTGTTGTTCTTGAGACAGCATATTACATGTAAGCCTGGAGCCAATGGCTGCTCCCTGCAGTCTCTACCTCACCTCTGCAAGGCCCGGAGCCAGTGGAGGTTTGTCCTGCTCCGTGATGCATCCACTCTGAAGCCCAGAACACAGCACTTCTGAGCATTTCTCCAGGACTCTGCCCTTGTGAGTCAGGCAGTCTGAGGTCCCCAGGTGTCCCCAGGGCCAGCCATAGGCTATGGGCTTGGGCAGCATTTTAATCTGAGAACAGGAATCATTAGTTCTGTTCCCTGTGACCAGCTACCTCTGAAGTAAACCTCACCATGTGCATGGGGGGGGGGGGGGGCCCTGTGTAAAGGCTGTCAGCTGACACCTAGATCAGCCAAAAAAGGAAAAAAAAAAAAAAAGAAAAGGGAAGGCAGGTGTGGTTGCACTCACTTGTAATCCCAGCACTCACGAGGCAGAGGCAGGTGGATCTCTCTGAGTTTGGAGCCAGCCTGGTCTACATAATGAGTCCCAGAATAGCCAGAGCTATATAGTCTTGAAAACAAAACAAAACCAACCAACCAACCACCCCACCAACATAGACATAAAAGTGGGTAGCTGGTCTTGGTGTATACCTGGAATCTCACTGCCCAAGGAGCAGAGACAAGAGGATTGCCCCATTCTTTCTATTTGGGTAACATAGTGAGTAGTCCAGGCTGGCCATGCCTATATAGCAAAACCCTGTCTCAACAACAAATCTGGGGCTGTGGCTCAGTGGTACAACCCATGCCTAGAATACCCCAGTGACAGGCTGGGGCTTGCTCAGAGAGATCACTTGCTTAGTGACGATACGATTCTAGATTCCACCCCCAACACTAGAGAGAGGGGCAATGGAAAGTGGGTGGTGTAGTCAACTTATATGAAAATAAGAATTCACTGAGTGTGCGGGAATCTCAAAAGACAATATAGAAATATAGACCCTGAGTCTACCGAGCCACACCCTTCCCCAAGGCCCAAGAATGGTGTCTTGTCCCCATTTTTCAGGTGCTGAGTACAAAGCACAGCCCATATCCATTGGCTCCCTCTGTCCTCTGTCCTCTTTCTTGACTCTGGCATACTCCAGCTAGCCCTAGAGTTTAGGCCTTGCCCCTCTTGTAGCCTCAGTTTCCCCATCTGCCAATGAGGCAGTTAGGGCCCAGCATGAGGAAAGTTTTCACATTCAACCTCCAGGGCACCAGAAATCTGTGGAGTAGAGGGGAGCTGGGGCTGAGCCCAGCAAAACCCACAAGCAGGCAGCCCCTCAGATTATGTGGGCCTCATACATGTTCTCCAGACAGTCACTGTCACTGAACTCCTGTAAAATTACAGGCAAGACTCCCAGCTGCCTCCCTCAGGGTCCCCTTTGGAGTACTCCGTTAGCTCCCCTGCATCTTCTCACCAGCATCACTGCTGGGTGCCATTTTAAATGGTTTGGGCCCAGCCCCAAGCAGCTTGAGTCTGTCCCAGGATGCCACCGCCCACGGGCATTCCTCATAACTTACAATCATCTCCATATCTCGGCTCTTCTTTTACTTGGCATTGCGCTTGCATCCTTGTCGAAGCCTCTCCTCCAAGCCCCAAGACATGCAGAACTGGGCTGCACGCCTTGGGAGGCGGAGGCAGGAGAATCCAAGTTCCAGGCCAGCCAAGGCTACAAAGTGAGATGTCTGGAGAAACCACGCCTCGATCTAACATTGACACACAAAATCGCCGTCTCCGCCACCACCAGCCACCACCACCAAATCAAGCAGATCACCAGTAGCTGGGTCTGTTATTTCCCTGTAAACTTTTCTCATAAGGAAAAGAGCCATCACCCAGGACTCCCGGCTTCAAGCGACCTGAGCACAAACCACCCTTGTCTCTGCACAACTGACACCTATGTGGGTTCAGTTCCCACATCTGCAAATGCTGTTCCAGCCAACAGGCAGTCCCAGTGATTCCAATTTAAGCCGCACCAGATCCCGGGGGATGACTATAGAACTAGGAATTTATGCCTGGCGGTGGTGGCGCACGCCTTTAATCCCACCACTTGGGAGGCAGAGGCAGGCGGATTTCTGAGTTCGAGGCCAGCCTGGTCTACAGAGTGAGTTCCAGGACAGCCAGGGCTACACAGAGAAACCCTGACTCGAAGGAAAAAAAAAAAAAAAAACTAGGAATTTATCGAATTTAGGGACGTGAAGGTTCGGGATTCGAATCTCCTACTCCCGTTTTTAGGTGTAAAGGTAGAATTTCCATATACATGCCTTTCTCTAAGTTGCCGAAAGCTCCCCACTCCCTGCTCTCAGTGACAAGGTTCCACCGCTCAAGCCATTTGCGAGGAAGAGCGAATTTATTGCAGGTTCCAACCTGGAACTTGGCGAGCACAGCCGGCCCGCAGTTTCTCTGCACCGGGGCAACCCACCGTGCAACTGCTCATTCCGCGCAGGCGCAATGCTGCTTCTCTCTCTTCTCTTTGCGCCCCTCCCGGGGCCTTCTCGCCAGAAATCGAGGATGCGCATGCGCTCTCCAGCATTCGGGTTGTGCAGGAGGAATCAGAATCCAACAGCCGGCCTCCGTGGGCCGCCGCCGTGGGGGAAGGGGAAGGGACAGGGCGCGTGCGCAGTGGCGCGCGGCGACTTCGCGGGTTTCCCGAAGCTCGCCCTTCGCGCTTGTGCCGCCCTGGCTCTGTGCCTGG
>JADRCC010205059.1:0-18664 GCA_019843855.1 Hylomyscus alleni
AAAAAAAGTTGGTCTCCTAACATTTGTGCCATGTTTGCACTAGTCCATCTTACAGGTAAGCTACTGCTGTAGATTGTTGTGCTTGTGACTGGGTAATATGACTACCTCTCTGATAGCAGACAAAGTACCTTCCAGTATCATGAACATAGTAGGAGAGAAGCCTCTAGTTAGGTATCAGCTTGACTTCTCTGTGTTTGATCCTAGAAATTTGCAAAAGGAACAGTTTCTTAAAGATTGAACACGGTGATGTATTTCATTACCTTTTGCAGCACGAGAGCTTCATGTCTTTGAAAGCATCCCTAAATTTGCTAAAGAGTCAGATTCTCAGTCTTTGTCTCATGTGTACCAGTTTGAATATTTAAAGAGGAGAGCCTCAGAGTTCAGAGTCTTTTTGATTGTTTTTTGAGACAGGGTCTCCTCATGCAGCCCAGGCTAGACTTAAACTCACATCTTCATGCCTCCACCTCCCAACTGATGGGATTCTAGGTGTGCATCATTATGGATTACTATGTTTGACAATCTCCCAAGTATTTGCTAACAAAGCCAGTTTGAATCATACTGGACCATTGTATGTGGAGGAAGCTCTGTAAGAGCTAAGATTTTCTCAGATGTGAACCTCATGGAATCATTTTCACTAGTCTTGAACACCTGGTGTGAGTGCTAACTTTAATTATCACCTAGACACAACCCAGAATTACCTTGAAAATGTCTCAGTGAAAACTTGTCTGTATTGGTTGGCCTGAGGAAGTATCTGTGGAGGGTGTCTTGGTTGAGTTAATGGATGTAGGAAGGTACCGTACACTATAGACACCATCATTCTCTAGGCTGGGTGTCCTAAACTAAGACTGAAAGACTCAAGAGGAACACAGGCAAGCAAGCGTGTATGCTTCCATATTTCTCTGTTCTTGATATGGTGTCATGTGATTAGTTAACATCCCCACTTCTTTACAATAGTAGACTGTAAAGTGAAATTGTGAGCAAAAATAAACCCTTTATTCCCTAAGGTATTTTTTTCCAGTATATTTTATCACAACAACAAAAATGAAATAAGAGCACATGGTAGGATTAAGGTCTAGAGTCAGCTAAAATTAACAAGACTGACCCCATGTGTACCAGGTCCAGCATGGCCATGGAAGGGAAGGGACTGTGTGACACAGCTCCCACCTCTGGAACAGAGCCAGCAGGGTGAGAATTGTCTCCAGTGCTAACGGTTGCTGCAGGCATAAGGCCTACTTGTATAATAATGTATATATTTTACTTTATGTTCCTCCTTTGGGGAATGTTCTCTCTGCCAAGGTTAATAACTCCATGATAATCAGAAACAGCATGATTCTGGGAAGCAAGAACGTGTCTGACGTTCCTCAGCAAATTGGTAACACTGTAACTGTGACCTTCAGGACAGCCCTTAAGGCTGTGGGAAAGAAGTCTGAAAACATGAGTTCAAGAATATGTAGATCAATGTAAGAACTGTTCTTTACAGGATTTCTCAACTACGCAAAATAAAAAGATGCAGTAGGAATTATATGAGAGGCTTCACAGACCTAAAAGAACAAAGGCAGCTGCACTAATGAACCAGCATTGTCAGAAAGATATTAAGGAAGGAGATAAAAAAGATTTAGGGAGATTTCAGGCGAGTCCTCCCAGCTAAGCTTTTTCATTATGTTTGTAGTTGAATGAGAAATAGTTTAGATTTTTAATTTGGAATGAAATACAATCTGGAAATGGAGGGCACACTCATGATTCAGATCTTATTTTTTGTTAATTTCTATTTTTATATTATGATCTATTTATCTGTTTGTTTGTTTGTTTGTTTATTATTTATTCACTTCATACCCAGCTCACAGCCCCTCTTCTGGTCACCCCTTCCCACAGGCCATCTCCCCTTAGCCCTTCTTATCCTCTGAGCAGATGAGGTCCCCCTGTGTATACCCCTATCTTGGCACATCAAGTCTCTGTGAGGTGAGGCACATCCTGTCTCACTGAGACCAGACAAGGTAGCCCAGCTAGAAGAATACATTCTACCTACCGACAACAGCTTTTGGGATAGCCCCTGTTCCAGTTGTTTGGGACTCACATGAAGACTAAGCTACACACCTGCTACATATGAGAGGGGAGGCTTAGGTCCAGCCTGTGTATGTTATTTGGTTGGTGATTCAGTCATTGAGAGCCCCAAGGGTCCAGGTAAATTGCCTCTGTTGAATTTCCTGTGGAGTTCCTATGCCATTTGGGGCTCACAATCCTTCCTCCTATTCTTCCATAAGAGTTCCCACCATTTGGCTGTTGGTGTTTACATTTGTCTGAGTTAGCTACTGAGTGGAGCCTCTCAGGGCAGCCATACTAGACTCCTGTCTACAAGCATAACAAAGGATCATTAGTAGTGCTAGGGATTGGAGCTTGCTCATGGGATGGGTCTCAAGTTGGACCAGTTATTAGTTGGCCATTCCCTCAGTTTCTGTTCCATTTCCCATTCCTTCATTTCTTGTAGACAGGATAAATATTGGGTCTAAAGTTTTGTGGGTGGATTGGTGTCCCTATCACCCTACTGGGGTTCTTGCCTGGAGGTGGCCTCTTCAGGTTCCATATCGCCAATGCTGTGAGTCACAGTTAAGGTGTGAATCACACCATTGATTTCTGGGTGCCTTCCTTATCCCAAGTCTTTGTCTGGTCTCTGTCTGTCTATGCTTCTCACCTCCCCACCCCTGTCAGTTTCAGATTTCCACTTAGTCTCATGGTCATCTAGCTATCTCTCCTGCCTCATCCCATACCTGATTTTGAGCACCTCCAACTCCCCTCTCCATACTCTCTCTGCAAATGACTTCTTCCTTTCTAAATTGTATCCCTTTGTTGTCTTATTGCTCTAGCTAGTACTTCAAGTACTATATTAAAGAGATACAGAAAGTACACAGCCTTTCCTTGTCCCTGATTTTAGTAGAATTGCTTTAAGATTCTCTCCATTTAATTTGATGTTGACTATTAACTTGCTGTATACTGCCTTTATTGTGTTTAGGTATGTGCCTTGTATCTCTTCAAGACTTTTAGCATGAAGGGATGTTGAATTTTGTCAAAGGCTTTTTCAGCATCTAATGAGATGATCATGTGGTTTATTCCTTTCAGTTTGGCAAGAAGGCCATTTTCACCATGTTAATCCTACCTATCTATGAGCATGGGAGATCTTCACATCTTCTGATATCTTCTTCAATTTCTTTCTTTGGGGACTTGAAGTTCTTGTCCTATAGATCTTTTACTTGCTTGATTACAGTTACACTAAGATATTTTATATTATTTGTGTCTATTGTAAATAAAGGGTGTTGTTTCCCTAATTTCTTTCGAGGTCCATTTATATGCATAAAGGAAGGCCACTGATATCCTTGAGTTGATTTTGTATTTAACAGTCCTTTAGTTTTCTTATTGCTCTGGCTAGATCTTCAATATCTATATTGATTATCAATATCCATGTAGAATAGATGGAGAGTAGACAGCCTTGTCTTGTCCCTTATTTTTGTGAAATCTCTCTAAGTTTCTGTCTAGTTAGTTTGATCTTGGCTATTGGCTTGCTGTATACTGCTTTGATCATGTTTAGGTATGTTTCTTATCTCTGATCTCTCTAAGACTTAACAGGAAGGGGTGTTAGATCTTGTCAAAGGTTTCTTCAGCATCTGACGAAATGATCATGTGTTTTTTTCTTTAAGTTTGTTAACATGGTAGGTTATGTTGATGGATTTTTATATATTGAGCCATCCCTGCATTCTAGGGATGAAGTCTACTTGATCATGATGGATGATGTGTTTGATGTGTTCTGGGTGGCTTTGTTCCCTGGATGTTCCTGTTGCAATAGGTAGTGGGAAGAGTGTTAATGTCAATGGTCCTGGTGTTGCAGGTGGTGGGTTTATAATGGATATGGTTCTGGATCCACAGGTCTGTATGGTTCAGGAGCCACAGGTCCAATGAAGGTGGGCAGAGAGGTAGGGAGAGAAGGGAAGTCCAGAGGGGATGGCAGGCTGCTTAGGACAGCTTGATGTGTCCCAGCTGGCCATAATTGAGATGTCTAGGCTGGAAGACACAGGCTTTTGAGCTGGATCTTAAAGAATAGTGGCCATGAGATGCTTAGGTCCAGGCATGGTGGTATATATCTTTAATCCCAAGAGACAGAGGCAAGCAGATTATGAGTTCAAAGCCAGTCTGGGACAGAGCAAGTTCTAGGTGAAGAAAAGCTTAGATCCAGGCATGGCCATACTGTCTTTAATCCCAGCATTAGAAGACAGAGCCATGAAAATCTCTGAGTTCAAGGTATGTCTACAGAGCAAGTTCCAGTAAAGGCAAGCTCAAGCAGTGAAGAAGTTGGAAACAGAAAGCTGGTAATACTGTAATAGAAAAATGGAGCCATGTTCCAGCTCCAGCAAGCCACCAAATTTGATGGCTTTGGGCATGTGACTCTGTCTTTACAGTCAAGGGGCTAAGGCTATAAAAATGCTGATTCATGGCATAATCAAAAGGGAACTTGGGGTAACCAATTTAGTTGATATGCAATTCCTAAAGAAGTGTCTTAAGCAAAAATAAGGCTGTGCTTTCATCTGTAAGAGAGAGCTATCTTGAGCAGAACACAGAGTTGTCAGCTTGCCTCCATCACTGACTTGAAGTTGTTCATCTGCTGTTCACAAACACCACTTCCTTAGGACCCTTTCCTAAGTTGAGGCTGCTCCTCAGCACATGTGCTGGTCATATGTCT
Source organism: Hylomyscus alleni (assembly GCA_019843855.1). NCBI lineage: Eukaryota > Metazoa > Chordata > Mammalia > Rodentia > Muridae > Hylomyscus > Hylomyscus alleni. Next base: position 4,727 of record JADRCC010205059.1, read on the forward strand.
TCTGCACAGACCACCAGACTTAGAAGGGATACTTGGTATTATACTCTGCTGTCCCCACCTATGAGTTCTTAATAAACTTATACACTGAATCTGTACACTTCTGCTGTGAAATACACCTTGCAAATAATCTAATTGTCCCAGATATGTTAGTAGACATTACAAAAAAGTCAGATGAACACTGGAATTGTTTTATACCTGTTATAGCACTTGATAAAGTTATAAAGTATGTCCTCATAAATTAACTCCCTAGCTTTTTGCTACATCAGTCTTGCAATATGGATTTTTATTTAGCTAGTTTTTTAAATTAATTTATTCTTTACACTCCATATTTCATTCTCCCCCCATTCACACTCCATCTGCTCCACACCCCACACCTCCTCCCCACTCTCTTCATGGGAAACCTCCATCCCCATCTCACCTGACCTCTAAACTCCCTGGGACCTCCAGTCTCTTGAGGATTGGGTGCATCATCTCTGAATGAACACAGACCCTGAAGTCATCTACTGTATGTGTGTTGAGGGCCTCATATCAGCTGGTGTATGTTGCCTGATTGGTAGTCCAGTGTTTGAGAGATCTCAGGGTCCAGATTGAGGCTGCTGGTCCTCCTACAGGATCGCCTTTCTCTTTAGCTTCTTTTAGTCTTCTCTAATTCAACAATAGGGATTAGCTGCTTCTGTCCATTGGTTGGGTGCAAATATCTGCATCTGATTCTTTCAGCTGCTTGTTGGGTCTTTTGGAGAGCAGTCATAATAGGTCCCTTTTAGTGAGTGCTCCATAGCCTCAGTAATAGTGTCAGGCCTTAGGACCTCTCCTTGAGCTGGATCCCACTTTGGGCCTGTCGCTGGACCTTCTTCTTTCCTGTGGCTCCTCTCCATTTCCATCCCTGTAATTCTTTCAGACAGGAACAATTATGGGTCAGAGATGTGACTTTGGTATGGCAACCCCATCCCTCACTTGATATCCTGTCTTCCTGAGGGAGGGGGACTCTATAAGTTCCCTCTCCCTACTGTTGGGCATTTCATCTAAGGTCTTTGATTCCTGAAAGTCTTGTACCTCCCAGGTCTCTGGTCCCCCCAACCTCCTATTTCCTGAGGTTGCCTGTTTCCATTCTTTCTGCTGACCCTCAGGGATTCAGTTCCCCCCACCCAATACCAGATCAGGTTTCCCACTACCCCTCTTCCCCATCCACTTTCCCTTCCAGGTTCCTCCCTCCCTCCCCACTTCTGATTGCTTTCTTCTCTCTCCCAAGTGGGACTGAGGCATTCTCACTTGTGCAATTCAACTTGTTGACCTTTTTGAATTCTGTGGACTGTATCTTGGGTATTCTGTACTTTTGGGGGGTGGGGGGGGGACTGATATTGACTTATTAGTGAGTGCATACCATGCATGTCCTTTTGGGTCTGAGTTACCTCACTCAGGATGATATTTTCTAGTTTTACCCATTTGCCTGCAAAACATGGGATGTTCTCATTCTTAATAGCTGAGTAGCATTCCATTGTGTACTACATTTTCTGTATCCATTCTTCTGTCGTGAGACATCTAGGTTGTTTATAGTTTCTGGCTATCACAAATGATGCTGCTATGAATGCAGTGGAACATGTGCCCTGTGGCACGGTGGGGCATCTATTTGGGTATATTCCCAAGAGTGGTATAGCTGAGTCTTCAGGTAGATCTATTTCCAATTTTTTGAGGAACATCCAGATTGATTTCCAGAGCAGTTGTACCAGTTTGCAATCCCACCAGCAATGGAGGAGTGTTCCTCTTTCTCCACCTCCTTGACAGCATGTGCTATCTCTTGAGTTTTAATCTTAGCCATTCTGATTGGTGTAAAGTGGAATCTCAGGGTCATTTTGATTTTAATTTCTCTGATCACTAAGGACTTTGAACTTCAGGTGCTTCTCAGCCATTCAGGATTCTTCAATTGTGAATTCTCGGTTCAGTTCTATACCTCATTTTTTGATTGGGTTGTTTGGTTTTTTGGTGATTAACTTCTTGAATTCTTTATATATCTAGGATTTTAGCCTTCTATTGGGTGTGGGGTTAGTGAAGATTTTTTTCCCAATCTCTAGGTTGCTGATTTTTCTTATTGACCATGTCCTTTGCCTTACAGAAGCTTTCCGGTTTCATGAGGTCCCATTTATCAATTCTTGATCTTACAGCATGAGCCATTGGAGTTCTGTTTAGGAAATTTCCCCCTGTACCAATGAGTTCAAGGCTCTTTCCTAACTTCTCTTCTATTAGATTCAGTGTATCTGGTTTTATGTTTAGGTCCTTGATCTACTTGGACTTGAGCTTTGTGCAAGGTGACAAACATGGCTCTATTTTCATTCTTCTACATACAGACAGCCAGTTAGAGCAGCACCATTTATTGAAGAGACTTTCTTTTTTCCATTGTATAATTTTGGCATCTTTGTCAAAGATCAAGTGACCGTCAGTGTGTGTGTGTGTTTTTCTAGGTCTTCAATTTTATTCTATTGATCAACATGCCTGTCTGTGTACCTGTACCATGCAGTTTTTATTACTATTGCTCTGTAGTAAAACTTGAAGTCAAGGATGGTAATTCCCATAACTGTTCTTTTATTGTTTAGCATTATTTTTGATATTCTGGATCTTTTTGCCTTTCCAGATGAATTTGAGAATTGTTCTTTCCATGTCTTTGAAGAGTTATGTTGGGATTTTGATGGGGATTGCACTGAATCTGTAGATTGTCTTTGGTAGGATGGCCATTTTTACTATGTTAATTCTGCCAATCCCTGAGCATGGGAGATCGCTCCATTTTCTGAGATGATCTTCAATTTCTTTCTTGAGAGACTTGAAGTTATTGTCATACAGGTCTTTCACTTGTTTGGTTAGAGTTTTTTATAGGTCAAGATATTTTTATTATTTGTGGCTATTGTGAAGAGAGTTGTTTCCCTAATTTCTTTCTCAGTCTGTTTATCCTTTATATAAAGGAAGGCTACTGATTAATTTGAGTTAAATTTATATCCAGCTACTTTGTTGAAGTTGTTCATTAGCTGGAGAAGTTCTCTGGTAGAATTTTTGGGGTTGCTTATGTATACTATCATATCATCTGCAAATAGTGATATTTTATTTCTTCTTCACCAATTTGTATCCCCCTTGATCTCTTTTTGTTGTCTTATTGTTCTAGCTTACACTTTGAGTACTATATTGAAAAGATATTAGGAGTGTGGGCATCCTTGTCTTGTCCCTGATTTTAGAGGGACAAGCATGTCTCCATTTAATTTAATATTGGCTGTTGGTTTGCAGTAAATTGCTTTATTATGTTTAGGTATGGGCCTTAAATTCCTGAGCTCTCCAATACTTTTCACATGAAGGGGTGTTGTATTTTGTCAAATGCCTTTTCTGCATCTAAAGAAACAATCATGTGATATTTCTTTCTTTGAGTTTGTTTACATACTGGATTATGTTAATGGATTTTCATATATTAAACCAATATTGCATCCCTGGGATGAAGCCTACTTGATGGTGGTGAATGATGGTTTTAATGTGTTCTTGAATTCGGTTTACACAAATTTTATTGTGTATTTTTGCATCGATATTCATAAGTGAGATTGATCTGAAGTTCTCTTTTTTGGTTGGGTCCTTGTGTGGTTTAGGCATTAGAGTAATTGTGGCTTCATAGAATGAGCTAGGTAGTGTTCTTTCTGTTTCTATTTTATGGGATAGTTTGAGGAAAGTTGATATCAGGTCTTCTTTGAAGGTCTAGGAGAATTCTGCACTAACTCCATCTGGCCCTGGACTTTTTTTTGGTTGTGAGGTTTTTAATGACTTCTACATTCTTGTGTGGTATGGGCCTGTTTAGATAGTTTATCTGTTCTTGATTTAATTTTGGTACGTGGCATCTGTCTAGAAAAACCATCCATTTCATCTAGATTTTTGAGTTTTGTTGAGTATAGCCTTTTATAGTAGGATCTGATGATTTTTTGAATTTCCTCTGTTTCTGTTGTTATGTCTCCTCTGTTTTTGTTGTTATGTCTCCCTTTTCATTTCTGATTTTACTATCTCTTGGCCCTTTAGTTAGTGTCTTAGTCAGGGTTTCTATTCCTGCACAAACATCCAAGAAACAAATTGGGAAGGAAAGGATTTATTTAGTTTACTTCCACATTGCTGTTTATCACCAGAGGAAGTCAGGACAGGAATTCAAGCAGGTCAGGAAGCAGGAGCTGACGCAGAGGCCATGGAGGGATGTTCCTTACTGGCTTGCTTCCCCTGGCTTGCTCAGCCTGCTCTCTTATAGAACACAAGACTTCCAGCCCAGGGATGGCACCACCCACAATGGGCCCTACCCCTTTGATCACTAATTGAGAAAATGCTCCACAGCTGGATCTCATGGAGGCATTTCCTCAACTGAAACTCCCTTCTCTGTGATAACTCCAGCCTGTGTCAAGTTGACACACAAAACCAACCAGTACCGTTAGTTTGGCTAGGGATTTATCTATCTTGTTTATTCTCTCAAAGAATCAGCTTTTGGTTTTGCTGATTCTTTATATTGTTTTCTTTGGTTCTATTTGGTTGATTTTCCCCCTGAGTTTGACTATTTCCTGTCTTCTACTCCTGTTGGGCGATTTTACTTCTTTTTGTTCTAGAGTTCTCGGGTGTGCTGTTAAGTTGTTCGTGTAAGATCTCTCCAGTTTCTTTACCAGGGCACTTTGTGCTCTGAACTTTTCTCTTAGCACTACTTTCATTGTGTCCCATAAGTCTGGGTGTGATGTGTCAATATTTTCATTAAATTCCAGGATGTCTTTAATTTCTTTCTTTATTTCTTTCCTGACTAAGTTGTCATTGAGTAGAGAATTGTTCAGTTTATACATGTATGTGGGCTTCCTGTAGTTTTTGCTGTTATTAAAGACCAGATTTAGACCGTGGTGATCTGATAGGATGCATGGTATTATTTCAATCTTTTTGTATCTGTTGAGGGTTATTTTGTGACTGATTCTAGGGTCAGTTTTGGAGAAGGTACCATGAGATGCTGAGAAGAAGATCTATCAGATATTTTTATACTTAGTATTCAGATGGGGAAATAGAGCTGGAGAGTACTTGAGCAACACACTCAAAAATCACAAAACAAGATGATGGGAGAACTTAGAGCCTTGCCACTTCAGTAAGTAGTTGGCTCAATGACTTACAGATTCTTGTGTGCTTCTGTGTTTGACTCTTCAAGAAATGACCCCGAGAATTAGCATTTTAAATGTGTTCTGTGTGATTAACAAATAATCAAGTAAATCTGGAAAATTCTAGTATACAATAATTGCCAAACTCATCAGTTCCCACTTTGACTGGAATTTGTCTTAAAAATAAAAACCTTCAGCTTAGTGTAGAGGAGAGATAGAGGCAGGGAGATCATGGATTTGAGGCAGTATGGGCTCTGTTTCATGACACCAACAGAGCTCAGTGGAAAATCACTCTCTGTCATACACACAGCCCTGGGTTCAATTCCTTGCATTGCCATCTTTGGAATAAAAGGCTTCAGCCCAGGGTATTATCATCCCAAAGAACTAAAAAGTTTGAATATATCTAAACTTTAAATGAATTTAAATTAAATTTAATAAATTTAATATTTTAAATTTAAATACAATTAAATAAAATTAAATGTATTTAAACATATGACATTGTTCCTTCAAATGATCAAAGAAAACCTTTTATCCTTATACAGACAGTGTGCTCCTGGCCCATTGGCCTCTAGAGGGTCACTGTGTTTACTTGAAAAAGACAATATGGTCAAACCACAGAAGTATGACATTCAGCAACACAAAGTTACAGTTGTGACATCTTTTGAAGTCTGTCTGTCCAGAATCAGGGATGCTATCTCTTTTTGAAGACTTGGAACCAAGACAAGGATCTTAGTCTCTCTCAAACTGTATAATAAAAATCTCTGAAGATGGACACTATATAATAAAAAAAGAAAGGTTGATTTGGCTCAGAGTTCTGGAAGTTTTCAACTAGGTCCTTCTGTCAGCCTGCTTCTGGTTGAGGACCTTACGGCAGGTGACATGATGGTGACAGGAATATGTGTATAGGAAAGAGACAACACTCACAGGTAGAGATCTGGAATGTGATGAGAGGTCAGGTTAGGCCTTTTATAGGAGCTCTACCAGTGGAATTAATCAGGCCTTTTGGAGTGCAAAATTTCCTCCCACTTTTCTTTCTGAGAGGGTTTCTCTGTGTAGCATTGACTGTCCTGGAGCTCACTCTGTAGACCTGACTGGTCTTTGAGCTCACAGGTCCTCCTGCCTCTGCCTCCTGAGTTCTGGGGCTAAAGGCATACCCCACAACCCCTAGCTTGACATAGTCACCTCTTCCTCAGCTCTGCTGCTTAAGCACACCTTTTCTTATCATCATGTGAGGACCAGGCTCTGAGCACAGGGAGTTTTAAATGGATCCCCAGGTTTTGGTTATGCACTACACTTTGAAAATAATTTAATTGTTCTAGATATAAGTTAGGAGATTTTACAATCAAAAAGGAAAAGTATCTAATTTTAAAGATCCCAATTGATGTCTCTTTTTATTTCTGAAATAATTCTGGTATATTATGTAGTCCAGGCTGGCCTTGAATTTACTCTGTGACTTAGGTTAACCTTAAACTCCCGACCTCTGGAATGCTGGGCTACAGGTGTGAACCTCTGTACCAGCTCTCCCAAACTGACTCTTACAAACCAGAGCAGGGATATAGATCCCACTTAGGCTTTGGGTGGGAGGAATCTAGGGAATAAATGGTGTGATGGGCAGATTCGCCTTCCCAAAGGAAGAGAGATGGCGAGTCTGCATGCAAGCACCAGGGCAGTGCATCTAATACCTTCACCCACACAGCAGGAGGCTGAGGGACACTTACAACATAGATTCTGTTTGGAAGTCTGTGTGGGAGGGAGCGGCATGCTAAAGGCGGTACTAAAGGCCCGTGAATCATTCTTACAAGCGAGGTCTTCTCTGCCCTCATGAGATCGCTGTCACCGTAGTTGCCGGCACAAGACAGAAAGCACAAGACAGAAAGGGTTCACAAACTCCAAACCCTGGTTATGTATGGACAGTTAATGGACTCTGGAGGAAGTAGATTCAGTTCCTTTAAGGGTGTGGATTCTGGCATATTGATATCTATATGCACACATACATACATACAGCTACACAGATATAGAAATAAGCATATGCATACAGTTAAGGGAGAGATGTGAGTGAATCTGAATCTGAGAAGTATTAGGGGAAAAAGTGAAAATCTTATACTTAATGTAGAGTGACTTATCAAAGCATTATGTTTTAACCTGATTGATAAGTCCCTAGCAATGAATGAATGGTATGACACATTCTGGAATATTCTTGTTGCTCAGTGAGTGTGAGTACAATGGTGTGAGCGCTCAAGCCCGTGGAGCTGGAGGTTGACACCAGCTGTTTTCCTCAACTGCTGTCCACATGCTTCTTGGTAATAGGGGCTTTCATTGAACCAAAAGCTCACTGATTTGGCTAGAATGGCTGGTCAGACAGTACCAGGGATCCTACTATCTCTTCCTCCTTAGATGTGCTGGCATGGTTTTCTCAAATGGATACAAGCTATTGCTATCTGACAGGGGGGACCCTCAATTGACAAAATGCCACCTTAAGATTAGCCTGTGTCAGATCTGATGAAGGTGGACAGAGAGGTGGCAAAGGGAGGGGGGCTCCCCTTATCTGATGAGAAGGAGAGGGGGCAATGGTGCTGGGGAGAGGACTTGTAAGGATGGGACTGGGAAGGGAGGACGGAGCAGGACTGTGAACAAGATGTAAGCTGAAGAAGAAGAAGAATGATAACAACAACAACAATAAAGATTTGCCTGTGTTGACAATCTTGTAGAGCATTTTTTTTCTTAAAATTAATAATGACTGTGGGAGAGCCCAGTCTCTCATGGTGCTGCCCTGGCTGAGTGGCCCTGGGTGGTAGAGGAAGCAGATTGAGTATGGTGCTTCCTGGCCAAGAGGTCCTAGGGCCTCTAAGGAATCGTCCTGAGCAAGCCATGAAGACCAATTCAGAAAGCAGCACTTCTCTATGCCTGCTTCAGTTCCTGCCTCCAGGTTTCTGCCTTGAGTTTCTTCTCTGAGTTCTCTCAGTCACCTGAGAATTGTAAGCTGAAATAAACTCTTTCTTCCCTAAATCGCTTTAGTCATGGAGTTTTAATACAACAATCGAAAGCCACACTAAGACACTGGGGCTGGCATTACAGGAATAACCCAGAGGAATGTAATATTAAACTGATGTATAACTTTAATGCCTCCAGTGCATCCTCTATTCCTCTGGGCAACTATACACACAACCCAGATAAGCCATGTTACCGCCCACTAGTGCTTGCTTAAAATGTATCTTAACTAGTGTGGCAATAAAAAGGAGCAAGGCAGAACACAGTCCTTTGCATTTATTCTCCAGGGCTCTTTGGTTGGATGACCTGAGGCTTTGGGGATAAATATTTTTAAATACAAAAAAAGTGTTGACGTGTGAGTCAGAAGTTGTAGGGGTTCTGGAGGAGCTCAAGGTAAAAGCGACAGAAAAGTTCACCATTTTGGTGTAGTTTTATTCAACCCAATGGGTTAATTGACTCACAGACTTGCTTGGATCTAAGGTCGGAAAGAGATTCAGATATGAAAGTCCCTACTCCAGGATAGCTATAAAGATTATCTAGATAGAGTAAATAGTAAATGTTAGCCTATGAATTAACCCGCTATATCTTCAACTAGAATTTACTGAGTGCTTATATGTCAAGGGATAAAACACATTATTGAGGCAGCCAAATCTTTATGGTCATGAAACTTAAAATCTAGCAGGGTGGACAGACAAAGATTATTAAATGAGTATGTGACATGCTGCCAAAGTTCTTTTCAGGGGCTCTGGGGAGTCCATTCCCCAGCTGGGGCTGCTGGGCTGCTAACATCTACATCTTTGTGTAGAGGCATGGTGTTATACAATTAGGGCTGACGAAAACTTTTTATCATTTCCCCCAGGGCAACTGATAGTATCAGTTTATAACTGATGGCTCTGTGGGACAAGAGATTGTCGCCCTTGTACAAGGCAAGCTGACTCAGAAAAGCACTTTCAGCTCTGGGGCTCCCCAAGGGAAGAAGAGGGCCAGACATCATCAGAATCCATCTCTGCTCATCTTTTTCATATCTTGGTTCCCTTCCCTCAGTCCCTTACAAGCGTTCTGAAACAAGTGCCTCAGGAAGTCAGCCCTTCACAAGAATCCTCAGGCATTCATGCTGGAGACCCAGAATGAGTTAGGAGATAATTCCAGGAGTAATGAGGGAAGGGTATAGGGGAGCTGCCCAGAACATGTGCACAGGACTGGCCTGGCAAGGTCTTATTTTAAATCAGTGTCAGTTAAGAACCTTGCAAAACCTGAGTGACAGGAAGGAGCTGTCCATGCAATGGCCCAGAATGAGGCATTTGTAGAGGTAAGAGCCATTAGAGTGGCTGGGGAGGAAGTGACCTGGACATGCCTGAGAGCCTAGAAGAGAGCCAGGGTGTGGAACATTGTGGGCAACAAGAGATTGAAAGGAGACCATGGCAGAGAAGCCATATCAGTGCTCATCTTGGTGTTCCTGGAAAAGTGGCTAGATTCTGTTTTAAATGTGATGGAAGATATTGGAGAGGTTGGAACCTGATTTGGGTTGTAATAAACTCAGTCTGGACATTGTCTGGGCACAGACCATAACTCAGAGCCTGGAGAAGCAGTAGCTGCTAAGTAAATGGTAGTTTTTCTGCTGGCAGCTAAGCTGTGCCACACTTCAGGAAAGACCCCTGTGTCAGGAAGAGAGTTGGAATGGCTGTCTCCCCAAGGGCCATGGATTTTACTTCTGCCATCTTATCATTCCCATGGCCTGGTTTCTCCATACTCTCCTGTTAGGACTTTTTGTTATTGTTTCACTTATTGAAAAAATTTCAAGAATGCCTTTCAAGCACATAATTGTCCCTCCAAGAGTCCTGTGTTTGGTATCTCTTGTTGAAGGGTGGGGAAAGCAATTTCAGATTTTGGACAAGCAAATGTCTTGTGTATGGCACATCATATTGTGTGACATATCAAACGACAGAAAGCAATAAGACATGAGACATGGGATCCTCGTGGGCAGTCATTGGTTCCTTTCTTTACTTTGAATGAGTTTTCCAGTGATTTGGAGTATCGAGACAGGTTATATCCCAGGCATATATGGTTGCTATTGAAGCCTATCCAATAGCACTGGTTGTGGTCACAGACATTGTGTGTAGTACCTACTGCCCTGCTTTAAGCTCTTGGGTGGACCAAGCTACCAGCCTAGCCCAGCTTCCCTCAGATCCTCAGATGAAACACACACACACACACACACACACACACACACACACACAAACTTATTTTTAATATGCTTTAGCTCAATGGTCGGGTTCTTCTAATTCTTCCTTGGCTATCATGTTCTTCTTTTCATCGCAGCTCAACACCTCTGAATCTGCTTTTAACTTTGGTTGCTCAGTTACCTTTAGTCATAGCTCAGCACCCTAAATTGGCCCTCAGCTTAATCTCATTTCTAATCTCCTGCCTGCTACCCCAGGCCCAGTCAGGAAGCAGCCAATGGCCGCTCTGACCTAGATCTCACTTGGCTGGTGACTCCTCCTCCTTCTGAAGCATGTCAAATCCTTTTCTCCTCCCTTGCATCTCCTAGCCTGCCTGTGGGAAAACTGGAAGTCCCACCTATTCAGCCTAGATCACTGGTCACAAGCATCTTTATTGATCAATCATGAGCCAGTTGGGGAATGGGACCTTCAGTGTTCACAGGCAGATTCCAGATCAAATCATTAGAACCACCCCCTACACACAAAAGCACTCCTTATGTGTATGTCCACTGTGATTGTCAATAGCTACATGTAACCACTGAACCCTTAACATATGATGAGTGCCTATCATGAACTGTAAATGCTTATGTTGTCCCCTCCGTGTGTATCTGTGTATGTATGCATGTATGTGAATTCTTTTATGTGGAGTTACATATGTATGTGAACATGTATGTCTGGGTAGTATGGAGGCCTTATTTACTGAGTCAAGATCTCTCAATTGGACAGATTCTCACTAATGTGTATAGTCTAGTTAGCCATCTCACGCTGGGGATCCACTGTCCCACCTTTTGAGGGCTGGAATTACAAGTGAGCTACCACATCCACTAGCATTGACATGGATTCTGGGAGTCTGATCTCTGGTTCTTATTCTTCCTTTGTAGACACCAAGCACTTTTACCACTGAGCAATCTTTCCAATCTTCCCAAGCCTGAAGTTAGTGCATTTGATAGACCAAAGATAGCAATTGTGCTCGTTAGGGAAGTTGGTTGGAAATGGTGAAGGGGTGGTTGAGTGGAGAGGGTGTTGTGACGCAGAGCTGCTCATATCACACTGACCAGGAAGCAGAGAAAAGGGGTATAAGAAGCATCTAGGACAAGATGCAGTTCCAAAGATATCTCTTCTTCTCACAGTGACCTACTGTGGTTCTGTTTTTCCACTTCTTCCCTCGGAGCTTCCCAACACTGCTGTACACCAGGATGAAGTAAAGTCTGGAATGGGTGTATCAGCAGGATCCTGGCTGAGCAATGAATGTTAGAGGTGGGGCTGGGGTTGAGGGAGAGAAGATCTTATCCAAAGATTCCCATGTTATAGCTCTTCAGTGTCACAGCATATGAGTTGGAAGGGTTTTTTCTCTTAGGGTGAAGTTTCATTGGTTGAGGTTTAAAATTCTGGGGATGCCTCATTCAAGTTCAGGAAGTTGAACTTGTAATTTTGCCAAGTATTTATGTGACATTCCTCAGGAAGAATATCAGGGGTTGGGCTCCTCAGATCAGGTGGAGAAGAAGAAACCCCATGACGAAAAGGGAGTCCTCCATTTGTGCTGAGCTCAGAAAAGCTGTCTGGATATGGTAGACTACAACATAATTAGCGAGGAATTATATCCCAATAATTTCAGTACATTATAAATCCACCAAGGATTCATCAGGTCAGAGCCATCCCTGAAAACTCCCTCACAGGCAACCCCCAGAGGAATGCTTCATTAATCCCCTAGGTCAATGGTTTTCAACCTTTCCAACATGGTGACTCTTTAATATAGTTCCTCATTCTGTGGTAACCCCCAACAATAAAATTATTTCTGTTGCTATTCATAACTGTAATTTTGCTACTGGTATGAATCATGATGTAAATCTCTGGGTTTATTTGATGGTCTTAAGTGACCCTTATGAAAAGGTCAGAGAACAGCTGCACTAGGTGCTTTTAAATCTAACCAATCAGAGGCCAACACTGGCCAATTTCTTCTGATACCTTCTGCTTTTACTCCACTTCCCATCCTGTCCACTTTCTCATGCCTAGGAAGGTTAGACTTCTTCATTAAATGTGGATGTGAAACTCACTTCCCCAAGAACACTTAGCATAAAACACAAGGCACATATCCAAGCCTATTTTCAGGAGCATCACCATCAGCAAAGTTCAATGAAACCATTACTTTAATATGTAATCTTGGACTTGGGTTTCAGTTCAAAACTGAGAAAGATGAGCACTTCAGGCTAAAGTGTATGGTTTATTCCCTTATTCTAATGTGCCTAGTTTCATAATTTTTATGCACAGCATGCTGGGCCTTTCTCTTCTCTTTTCTAGGTCATCACTGAACTTTTGAACTTTGAATTTAAAATAGGGACAAAAGTGCCCCATGACTGTTCTTACTCCTAAAGCTTGTGCTGAGGACTAAGCCTGGGAGAGGGCGACAAGCCATTAAATACAACTGTCTTTGTGATTAGCAGACAAGAATTGGTTTTGTTCGGGCCTGGGTGATGGAGGAAGATCAGATTGGAAGGAGGAAGATTATAACACTAAAAAAGAAACATGACTATGCACTTTAGTGGAGAAATGATGTCTCACAATGCCCAGTGTTTGTGGTGGTGGTGGTGGGGTGATAGCTTTAAAATAAAAATTTCTGATAGACATTAAAAAAAAACATAAAACATTCAAATACCTTGAAAATGTAGGTAGTATTAAAGCCCCCTTTTACCTCAACTTTCCCATTTTAGGATAGACATTTGTTAATAGTTCCTTGAGTGTTTTTCAAAATACATTTTTAAATGCATACGTAAACTTAGACATACAAATTTACCTCTGTGCCAGCTTTTTTAGTAAAAGGGATAAGGAAATGCAAGCTGTGCAGCACGCCTTTTCACAGCCCCTCAAGGGGCTGTGATCTGGAGAACGAAACAGCCCTGGCCCACTTAGACAAATAAAAAACTTGCTGATGAAGGGGACTCGGTTGTCAGCTGTTGGCAGCCTTTGACTTGTATGACTGATGCTGCTATAAACCTCCCTGTTCATGTATCTTGATGCGTTTCTGTAGGGAAGTGGTGAACTAATGGGACATGAGACATGCATCCTGTCCTTTGTACTGTGGTGGCAGAACTGCTTTCCAGGATTTCCCAGAATTACCTGCTCCCCACCTTCTCACTCCCAGGGGCCTCACTAATGTGTTGAACATATTTCTTAATGTTTTTCTAGCTTATTGGGTGAAAATTATTGTCTAGCTGTCTTAGTTAGCATCTCTTTAGTGATTTACCATGCCTCCCCTACCAGTGAACTGCTTGTTTGTCTCCATTTTTTTAACCAGAATATTGGCAATTTTCTTATTTCTTTGAAATAAAGAAAAGAAATATTCCATATATTTTTTTTATTTATACCATTGTAGACTTTTTTTTTCTTGACTTACATAATTTCTCTTTGACTTTAATTTGGCAGAACAGACGTGTATTTATTCTGTTGGAGACAAATCACCACAGTAGGTCTCTAAGGGTAACCAATCTTCTGAATACTTCTTTTAAGATTTCATTTTATTTATAATTATGTGTATTTATTAGCATATGCATAGCTGTTGTGCATGTGTGTGTGTGTGTGTGTGTGTGTGTGTGTGTGTGTGT
>JADRCC010205125.1:0-14795 GCA_019843855.1 Hylomyscus alleni
TATTTTTATGTGTATCTTAATTTACATTTTAACAATTTATTTTCCTAAAATTTCAATGATGGGTTTTATATATTTGGTAAATATAAACTGTTTTGTAAAAATTCATGTTTAAAAACTCAAGAAGTAAAACAATATGTGACCACTCTCTTTAGATTTTAAAACAATCTATAGTGACAACAATTAGCTTAGGCAATTTTATTCTCAACCTAGAAGATGACATAATTCATTAAAATTTTGTCCATTGGTAAATGCTACAGAAAATAATTTTAGTGACCTTAATAAAGTATTTAAAAAACAATACTTTTCATGTAAAAGTCCCAAATAAAATGAGAATTAAAACAAAAACACATGGATAATAGTTCATTTAACATGTAACTTTAATTTTTAAAGAAAATTACATATTACAATATATTGTGATGATTCTTTGATTTTCATGCCTAACAAGTCATATAATGAACCCAAACCAGTGCATATATTTATTAAGAAAATATTGATTGCTCATCTGACTACATGATGGAGTAAGTAGTCCAGTGGTAAATAATAGCACTGGTAGGTTCTCTGTACCCTCTATATTTACATTTCAATGAGTCTTAAATTTTCATTTAATTATTTCTTTTTACATATAGACATGTTGCCTCTATAATGTCTGTGTACCACGTTTTTGAAGTGCCCACATAGGCTAGAAGATGGCATTTTTGAAGTGCCCACATAGGCTAGAAGATGGCATTGGATCTCCTGGAACAAGAGTCACAGAAAGTTCTAAGTTGCAATGTGGGTGCTGGAGAATTCCTGTCTTCATTAAGATCCATCCGTCTAGCCCCTATTTAATGCTTTATACATATGGTAATTAGTTTCACAGAATGTTGTATGTCATACATGGAGAGGGTTGATAGGACTTTAGACCCAGAAAACAGCATAAAGATCTAAAATACAAAGTAACTCAGGTGCATTTAGTCAGCGTGGCTAGGTCTGAAGTTTACAGGGGCTTATGGGAGACATTAAGAGGGAGGGTGGACTGGGATCAAACAAATGATACACATTAAGTTGTGCTTTGCATTTTTATTGTAACTAGAAACCAGGAAACAGAAGAATATCATGTTCTTATGGATATTAAAGACAGGATATAGTCATTTTAGTACAGAGTACAGTACAGGAGCCCTGGAGAGTTTCAGAATGTCCAGACAATAGACTAATCACCTATTGGCTGCTTGAAGATAATTTGGCTTTCAATAATGTTCTGGCAGTAGAGATAGAAGTAATTTGTGAAACTGTGATGTGTTTTTGTTCTAGAACTGACAAGGCTAAAATTTGGCTTGGAGTTAGAAAAAGCTGTAAAATCAAGGACAATTCTTGAATTCAAATTTGAGTCACTGATAAGATGCGGAACATTGTGCAACAAATGAACTTAATTGTCAAAGGGAAGTGATTGTGGAAAAGCATGAAGCATATAGACTGTTAGAATCAGAGCAGAAAGTGGATAAAGCAGTGGAAGAGGACACTGGCTCATCTCAGTTTCTGTGGAGAGGCAAATAGTATGAGATGCTTCCTCACAGGGATACAAACTACAAGAGGTTTTTTGTCGTTTGTTTTTTAAGAGAATTTATAATGATTGAGAAATACAATAAATAGGTAGTTCTGAAAAGAATGAAGTCTGTGATGCAGGCAAAGGTGACATAAGGAGACAGTAGTGTAGCGTACTTGGAATACTGGAGTGAGATGATTTCCACCAAAATGTCTGGACATGGCGATATCAAGAGGCTTGACAGGTTGAAGTTGGTGACACTTAGTGAGAGGAACATGCTGGAGCACATTTCTGGTCCATGGTGGGGGAGTGAGGTGTAGAGTGAACTGATCTGAACAAATGTCTCTATGATGTGTTTCTAATGACTCTCCTGACAAACCCCATATGTCACTTTTCAACATTTAGACGCACTTTTCTACAGAAACCCAGAAATTTGAGTCACACATGAGCCTGCTTCTGGGCCTCTTTTCACTCTCTACTGCACTTCTGAACCCCACTCTTAAAATGTCCACCCATTCCTCCTCATCCATGCTGTTCCAACATTCACCTGGCTCCCTAAACCATGAATACTGCCTGTGATTCTTATCACTGAGGAATGTAACACAGTCCCCAAACCACCCATCGTTTATCTACTCTAAAATTCTCTGCTTCCAAATTTCAAAATTTCCCAATCAAACATTGTCTTAAACCTCTCTCTTGGAGAGACAGAGAGGACTGATATGCTTAAATTGAAAGACATAAAAGCAAAAAACTCAAAATTGTATATTTGAAATCATATTAGTGATCCAAAGATATTTTGTAGGATAATTTCACCAAATTTCAAAAACTAACCAGAGCTTAGAAAAATCATGTCTGATTGGCATTCGTCAACTATGTAACCCGTTCTGAATTCTGGTATATACCCAGAGATTCCCAATTGGAGAAAACAGGTTTCAGTAGCTATCAATTGCAAACAGCTTATTGGCTAGGGGTAGGGCTCTGTGTCCACTTTACATTGTAAGTGCTGGATTTTTTTCTGGCTTGGACCTGTGCAGGTCTCATGCATGATACCACTGTATCAAGGCAGTTTCCTTGAAGTCATCTACCACTGCTGGCTCTTAGGATCTTTTTGCCTTCTCTTCTACATGGATTCCTGAGCCTTGATGTGAAGTGTGTTTTACAGACAACCCATTTATTTCTGAGTCTCTGTACATTGTTCACTTGTAGATCTCTGTGTCTATTATCATCTATAAAAATAAGCATCTCTGATGGAGGTTGAGTTACTTTGATTTATGGATCTAGCTATATGCCAGCAGGAGATCTTTTATTGCTATGTTCATTCGGAGCAGTAATTGTAGCAAGTTTCCTTTAAAATCCATCCCCTATCTAGTCTTGGGTTCCCAGCCTTATTAATAGTGTCATATATAGGCTTTATCCCATGGAAATGGGCTTAAATCTAATTTAAAACATGGGTGGTATTCCCATAAAATTTGTGTCACTATAACACCGGTGGGCATATCTAGCAGGCAGGTCATTACTGTAGTTCATGGGGGTTTAGAGATAGGTGAAATTGATGATTTACCTTCTCCACTGCATCATATATTGTACCTTCCAACAATATGGATGCTAGTCAGTAGGTATGACACTTCTAATTGAACAAGAGCTTGATTTCTCCATATCAATTAGATGAATTTGTAGTGTCTTCAGCAAGAGGATCTTACCACCAGGTTTCTGGGGGTAATAAATAGCACTGACAATACCCTGCAATGTTTGTGGAAGGGTCTTTGAGGCTGTCCTGGCTAAGGACTCAAAAAGATGGAAGCTGTGTTAGGAGGTTGGTTTAGTACCACATGATGTTTCCAGAGAGAGGTCACTCAGATCAAGATAGACAAACACTGCATTTTTTCCTTTATATGTTGGCTTTAAAGTTTAGATGTGTTTTATTTAGAATATGTACAGAGGTTAGGTAGTTAGTTAGGGACCTCCATTTTCTACTTCTATGGTAAAACACCATGAGCAATGCAACATATGGAAGGAAGTATTTAGTTGGGCTTATGTTTCAGAGGGTTACAGTCCATAATTGTGGAAAAATGACATGATGGTAGCAATAGCCAATAGCTCATATCTCAAGAACTGCAAACAAGAGGCAGAGAGGGCTTATTAGAAATTGTGCATGTCTTTTGAAACCTCAAAGTCGACTTACTACTCCTAGATCTTGCCAAGTAGAGACCAAGTTCTCAACTGCATGAGCTTGTGTGGGTCATTCTTGTTCAGAACACCACAGAGAGAGTCTTCCAAGGAAGAGAAATAGAATATAGTTTTATAAAGACAGAATGGAAATTAAAATAGGGAGATTAAATAGGGAAGGACATGGGAAGAAAGGATAGAAGAGGGAATATGGGGAGGGACAATTAAAACTGAAGAACTTTTGACAAGACATTTAGAAACATACACAGGAAGAAGGCTCCTAAAATGTGCATGCGTACAAATGGAATTTAAATGGATCTTCCATATAATGGAGGACTCAATGGCCTAACACAAATCCACTTTAAAGAAGAATTTTAGCAAATCTTCCTCTGAACTAGCAGTCAAGCTATGGTGAATATAATATGAAAGAAGTTAATTTACCCTTTGCCAACTACTTTCTTTGCCTTCAATATTAGTACTTACATAAACTCATCTAATATAGCTTAACTTTCCATGTGTTTATCTTTTCCAAAGATAAAATATAAACAAAAATATTAGGTATATATCTATAGAGCTGTTTTGACCAAGATGTTCTCAACTTTATAGGGATTCTGTAACCTGGGTGTCTTGTATGATGACTGAACAGACTGGCAAACTATAAATTAGATTACTACAAGCCTAGCAACAGAAAGACATGTTTATTGGCTGTGATTAATTTTTATAGTGGGCCCAAATAAGTTCATAACAGATTTAAGTGTATGTTATGACTCTAGACTGACTGCAGTTACTTTTCTAGAATCATTTGAGAGGTCATTTAGTGTCATTTTCCTCTGTATATTAGTAACTTAGTCAGTAGATACACATGGATTGAATAAGGATAGAGCACAATGCTCCCTGAATAGGTAAGAACTCCTGAAGGAGAAAAATGTTTTAAAATTTGACTGTTTTATCCACTCTTTATTAAGATTTGTAAATAAATCTCAGTGTATTAAATATGAATAATTAAGAAATTAAGTTCAGGTATGAGAGGAGATGGGGATGATATATAGAGGGTCAGGAAATTGAACAGAGGTATGTAGCAATGGGGGATGGGGAACTGGTGGTAGCCACCAGAAAGTCCCAGATACCAGGAAAGCAAGAGGCTCCCAGAATCCAACCTGGATAAGACTAGCTGAAATGCCCAACAATGGGAAGGAGAACCTGTAGAGACCATATCCAGAGGTTAGGCAAAGCCCCCGATTGGTGGAGGGGGCCACTCACTCATCTATAAATTTTTAACTTAGAATGACTCCTGTCAAAAGAAAGTACAGGGAGGAGACAAAGTGTGGAGCTGAGACTGAAGGAAAAGGCCATCCAGAGCCTGCCTCTCTTGGGGATCCATCCCATATAAAGTCGCCAAACACAGACACTATTGTTCATGTCAAGAAGTGCTTGCTTGTTATAGCTGTCTCCAGAGAGGCTCTGCCAAATACAGAGGTAGAGGCTCGCAGCCAACCATTAGACTGAGTGTGGAGGAGTTAGCGAAAGGACTAAAAGAGCTGAAGGGTTTTGCAACCCCATAGGAAGAACAACAATATCAACCAACCAGACTCCTCCCCATCCCTGAGAGCTTCCAAGGACTAATCCACTAACCAAAGAGTACACATGGATGGACCAATGGCTCCAACCGCATATGTAGCAGAGGATGGCCTTGTGAGTCATCAATGGGAGGAGAGGCCCTTGGTCCTGTGAAGGCTTGATTCCCCAGTGTAGGGGAATGCCAGGGTGGTGAGGTGGGAGTGGGTGGGTGGGTCACAGAACACCCTCATAGAAGCAGGGGAAGGGGGAATGTGATAGGGAGGGTCCTGGAAGGAAAACTGGAAAGGGCTCAACATTTGAAATGTAAATACATAAAATATCCAATTAAAAAAGAAAGAAAATAGAGGCAATAATTATAAGAACCAAATGTCTATAGATTTCCAGTGTATATTCTAATGGAATATAAAACTTGTCCATGTTCTAAAATGAGCCTGTAATTAAGAATATTGAGTTAGAAAGAATAGTCTCTCCCACATATAATTAGCTGGGATCTAGTTGTTGAGTTCTCTTTGTGCCTCCCCCGTATGGATCTATTCACCTGGTCCATCTACCATGCTGGTCTAGCTCAGCTAGAGTGTTTAGTGGCTACATTAATTATGTTTCCAAAGTAGATGTGCTAGTAAAAAAAAAAAAACAATCCTCCCAGCAGTCATCCTATGCCATTAAACTACTTTTATCTTGTCAACTAACTGAACATGAAATTTTACATTTTTAAATATATTTTTAAGTTATTTTATTTATTTATATTCCAGTCATTTCCCCCTCCAGGTTGACCTTCCCATAGTTCCTTATCCAATTCCTCCTCCCTCTTGCCTGATACTCCCTCTCCCATGACTGGACCTTTACCTTCCCTGGGGCCACAAGTCTTCAAGGGTTAAGTACATCTTCTCCCATTGAGGCCAGACCAGGCAGTCCTCTGCTATGCAGGTGCAGCAGGTCGTGGACAGCTCATGCATGATGCCTGTTTGGTGGCTCAGATATGACTTTAGAAGAAAAATATGCAACATTTCTTGAGGACTTTAATCTGGGTGAGTTTCTAAGGAGCGCAGGTCATCTTACTTTTTTCTAGAAATTCATAGCCTAACTTTTGGAAGATAGCAAGTGCACATTAACATATTGAAAAGAGAAGTACACATTAATGAGAATTTTAATACACTTTCATTCTGCAAATCTTGCTCATGTCTCTATAAGCAACTCACCCACATCTCCAAATAATTAGCTACCTAGAGAGGGCATCCTGTTATTATTGAATGAGTACCTTTCTCTTGTAATGTTATCGAATATCAAGTTTTGCATACTTACTAATTTCAGCTATGTCTGAAGGAGAAGTCTATCCATTCATCTGCCATAAGTTGTATTTCATTTTTGTGCAGAAAGTAGATACCCATATATTCAAGGTAATCCTCCACTTTTTCTGGACCATATATACGCTCTATATACTATTAATTTCAAGAAATGAAGCTGAGTTTTGAATCCAGGCACCAAAGTTTACTGCATGGATAGATTAGGAAAAGATAGATAATACTTAATATTATAGATTTCTCCCTTATAAAATAACCAAATGCATTCCATTTGACTCATGGAATGATTATGCAAATGACATAAAATTGTGTATATTAATAAAGACTTTTATGTTTTAATCTCAAAATATATTTCTTTGCCACAAAGAAAATGTATTTTTTCTAAAGATAAAACAAAGCCTGGTCCTTTTAGCCATATTTTTATACACTCTAGTCCTGGAATTTTCTATTATTCTTGTGACTCCATTACATGAAGGATCTTAAATTATTACTCCAAATACTTTTTGGTGATTTCAGCTTCCATTTATGGGACTCCTTACCCTGTGTCCCTTCTCAGTCATGTACTTGTGCATGTGAAATTTCCAAATAACCTTTAGTACCTATCACTCTCAACTTCTGTGTATAGATTTATATATTAGAGATATGAAATATTCCCAAGTGGGACCTCATTTTGCCTTACTATGGAAATCAGTCAAGATTAAGGATGGCCCAACGGAATATATTTGAATATCACTGAGAAGGGAACATAATATATTCATCAGAGGTGGGTGGAGAGAAAGACCTGGGAAAGAGAGAGGATAGGAACAAGAAGAGGGCCATTAGCCACAGGAAAAGCTGGATAGAGAGGGCCAGGAGGATGCCTGGAAATTGTTGGCAGGTGGGGGCTTGTATGAAGGGGCATCTGAGACATACCACATACCTGAGATGGGAGAGGCTCCAAGGAGTCTATGAGTGTTACTCTAGCTGAGACTCCTAGCAATGGGAGATATGGAACCTGAAGTAGCCATCTTCTGTAACCAGGCAGAACTCTCAGTAAAGGGATTAGGACACCAATCTACCCACAAGACCTTTGACCCAAAACTTGTCCTACCTATAAGAAATACAGGGACAAGGATAGAGCAGAGACTGAAGTAATGTCCAGCTAATGACTGGTCCAAAATGAGACCCATTCCAAGGGCGAGAACCAATCCTTGACACTATTAATGATACTGTGGATCAGTACCTAGCATAATTGTCCTCTGAGAGGTTCCAGCTAGCAGCTGACTAAAACAGATAAAGAGATCCACAGTCAAACATTGGACCTACTTTGGAAAGTCTTATGGAAAAGTTGGTGGATGAACTGAGGAATGCAGAGGAGAGGATAGGGACTCCAAGGAAGATCAAAAGAGTCCACTAACCTGTTCCCAGAGATTGAACCAGAGTATACAAGGACTGGACCTAGAACCCCTGCACATAGGTAGCAGATATGCAACTTGGTCTTTATGCAGGTCTCCAAACAACTGAAGCAGGGGCTGTCCCTAAAGCTGTTGTTTTCTTGTAAATCCTGTTCCTTTAACTGGACACCCTTGTTTGGCCTCAGTGGGAGAGGATGCTCCAAGTCCTGCAGTGACTTGATGTGCCGGGATGAGTTGGTACCTGGGGCTCTCTCTCCTTTCTCAGAGGAAAAGGGTGAGGTAGAGGGCAAAGGGCAAGGGGCTATGAGAGTAGGGGGGCTTTGATCTAGATGTAAAGTGAATAAATAAATAAGTTAATAGAAAAAAATAAATATGCCTTTCTTTTCTCAAATTCAAATATCAAATTGATGGCCAATTTATAAAATTCATGAAAATGAAGAATAACCAGATAAAAATAATGATGGTAATTTATTTCTCTTTTCCCTAAGCTATTATGTAGAAATTTTAAAATTTTTATTATTCATTTCAAAGAAGGAACTTTCCTGGATGTTAACAGAGTAATTTTCTAAAGGTGTTTTTATTTGCAATGTGCAAAATCAAATTCTTAAGGTTTATGTTATGATATTGGCTGCCTTTCTTAGTAGACATAAAATATGCACTTGAATAGAAAATTTAGTCTGCAATTCCTGAGTAAGTTTTCAAATTTTGTCTTATAAATGAGAGCTTAAAGAGACTCTACTTAATATTGAACATGCTGATTACAACTACAGTAATTATATAGAAGTTGAAATACTATAGTTCCAGTGTCTAATTTCATTCTGTCTTGTTTGATGCACTGGGTTATAGAACAAAATGAATATGTGAGGGAGATCTGGGGTGTGTGAGAGGAGGTAGACAGACAGACAGAAGGGAGATGAGTGGTCAGTATGCCTTATATGATAGGTGAAATCATCTACAAACAGATTTTTATCACAAATTAAAAACATCAGGCAATCGTTGTATAAGTATATTTCAAATACTATTACATATTTTCATATTTTATAGTATTTCTTCATTTTGAGAATCTTGTACAAATATATAATGAAATAGTCATTTTCACCAGTTTCTCACTCCAGTCTTCCCATATCCCTCTAAACATGCTTCCTTGTCAACAATAAGGTTGTTTGGGTTTTGTTTGTTTATTTGTATGGTTTTGTTGTTGTTTTTGATAACTCATTTAGCCCAGCTAGCTCTGTTTATATGTGCATGGGGGTGGAACAATCCATGACATGAATAAAGAAAGAATTACACAATTAAGACTGTTTTCTGTGTTTGCATGACCCATATCTATGCACCTTATGCCTCAATGGGTCAAGCCTGATAGGCAATCCATAAAAATTCTTATCTGTGTATCTCTTGGTAATTGAACAATTTAAATTATTGCCAGTGTAATAACGGGAAGCTTTACACAGGGTCAGCCTAGCTAGATTTATGTACTAATCGTCTACTCCATTTACAAGATGTTTACACCATAAAATATGCAGATCTCTTGGATATCTCTCAAAAAATACTAGTATCTTAAATTATTTAATATTAAATTTGTCAGAGAAGGGAGGGGAAGAAAACTGTGTTTCTGGTCAGTCATTTTCAGGTCACGGAAGATAATGTCCAGCTCTGCCTTTGGATCATTAGCAAGCAAGGAAAGGAGTCTTGGCCTATGTAAAATCAAGCTCTATACTTTAGGTAATAAATTAAATTTGACATCTTTTCGCCCAGCATGCCAAGTGACCAGATATACTTGCAAAGTGAACGAATATTCTTGAGAGTACAAAGGGTAATTTCAATGTAGAACAATTTGAAGACATGATGAGCAGAGTTATTTACTTGAGAATTGTTACATCTTTTAATTCCTTATGGTTGTGATAGTTCATCTATAAAAGGAATAGCAGAGGAATGGTACAGTGAGAAAGCAATATTGATGATTTATGCAGCTGATCCATGGGCAGAATGATTCAGTAGTTTTGATAAACATCCCAAGAACAAGTGGTGTAAAACGTATTGGGGAGGGAAAAGTACTTTACTATATAATAAGAACTCCAGATAAGATCTTATTCTCATGTTCCTGGTAGAGGAATGAGAGTCCATTTGATTACAACACTTTGGAAAACATATTCAGAAATAAAATACCCTGAACACCATATCATTAGCCACTACACTGCATGACAAAGCAGTATCCTGACCTGCACGAGGAACTACATGGAGTTAGATATGGAAAATGCTGTAGTCGTTAAAATGATGTCTCAGCTACCTCCAAGGTTAACCTGATGGTGCCACTTCCAGTTTCCAGCCCCTCACACCTATGCATCCTGCAGTTAGCACCAACACCACTTCATGGTGCTGTGATATAAAAATGGGACATGGATTATTTCCTAAAATGACAGCATTGCATATAATATTTTATCATGTCTAATAAGAGATGAGGGTGTCATGACAAAAACTGACTTGGACAGTCAAGCAAAAAAGGCTTGAGGAAAAACAAAGAAACAAACAAGATGCCAGCTATATAAAAAGAAGTTTACTGGGAGATATTTAAAAGAATGTATGGGCTATCACACAGATAATAGAGAAACCAGAATAAAGATATTTTGTCACTGTTCCATCGTGAACAATGACAACTATGTTCTCATTTGTCACATACAGTTCTATTAGCAAGGTCATTTTTATTACACCTGGCATTTATTTAAATCTTTTCTAGTTGTAGCCTGGCACAGATGAGCACATCAAATCTCATTTTGTTTTGTGATTTTGCAGCATTGAACATAGTGGTGGATGCTACTCAGATGAGAATTATAACATTTTAGCATTAACAGTAAGGGGATTTAGAAGCGAAATTACCTCAGTGGCTTTACTTTCTAAACTGATATCCATAATAAATTAGAATTTCTTCTGAATTTTAATTAGAAGAAATTCTAATACAAGAAATTAGTATGAGGAGAGATGTTAAACCTTCAAATGGGAAAATTCTGGAAAGAGTTTAATTCAATAATAAAATCATTATTAAATTGCTCATGGTTTTACTGAATATTTCCTGGAGCAGTTACTTAATTTAATCTTTTTGTTTTTGCACATAATGGTTGCCTAAAAATATTAACCTGAAGTATAACTACTCAGATATGGGTTCCTTTTGGTTACCAAGGAAACCATTTCTTAGACATTCACATAAATAAACTGCAGACAGTAGGAGGAAACATCATAAATATAGAAGTTATTCTGCTGGATATGCTGTTGCTATGAGACAAGATCTCCCTGTGGCCATACATACCCTGAAGAAGCACAGACACATAAGGACAAGATATTGTACATGACAGATGCACCTTGGGAAATTACTACATTACTCCAAATGTGAGAAGTAAGAGTAGTAAGGTCACAATTCAAAATTGTAAATATGAATATCAAAAGTATGTGAGGTCATGATGAGTAGACACTACCTCAGTACTAGAGATAGAACAAGGAGCTAAAGGACCTGGATGCTAACTTTCTGAATCATATACTGGAAAGGAGTAAAAATTGAACATCAATGTAATAAAGTAAATGATAGTACCTTTGTGATGAATGGAACAATTTGAGAATGGGTCATGCATTTGGAGAGTGGTCTATGAATGATTCTTTATAGAGTCTCTGAAGATGAGGGTTGCAAGGGAATGTGAAATGCAGATAATTAACAAATGATTGGAAGCCATAAAGCTGATTATTCTTATTTCTTTAGAATCTTTTTCTTTTGTCCATCCCCCTGCATCCTGACTCAGTATATTTTTAACAATGGGATATTAAAGAGAAAAAGAGACTAATTGAGAGACACAGAAGAAATATGGGGCAGCAAAAATTTTGGGAAAGTGAGGGAGGATAATCAATAAAACACACTGTGGTAAAAACTCCAAAATTACACCAACTACCTTGCATGCTATTTGAAAATCAAGTCAAAACATTTTCCTGATGAGAACAAAGCCAGGCATTTAAAGAGCACCAAAGTTGATTTGAGCATTGAGAACAATGACATAAAGTGCATGAAAATTTGACAATTATTATTACAGATGTTTATGGAATTGAGTATTCATGTTAAAGCTTAGTGAGGATGGAGTTCTAGTGGAGTAGAAAGAAGTTTGAGACTAAGGTAGACTGGAGAGAAAGTACAAATGGCAAGGGGTTTCTATTCTGAAAGAAATAAAATGCCTGAATCCCACCCCTCTTCTCCAGATAAGGCTCCAAGATGCCAGCCACCAAGTTCACTCTTCCTCAGTGCCTGTCCAAGAACCCTAATTCATGCCTTCCAGTCCACTTCTCCCCTCCAGACAGAGGAGAATTGTCTGTGAGAATATTATAATTCTACAGATGGTCTATTCTTTGGATAATAAGCTCCATTTAGCCCTCACCAAGCTGAGACTGTTTTTGATTCCCCATTCAGAAATTAACACTGTAAGATTCCAAGATTGACCTATAACCCATAAGCAGTTTAGCATGTTTGCTGCTCTGAAAGAGAAGCTGTCTTGCAAGTCTGGATAACAGCAATCAAAGACCCAAACATTCATCATAAAGGAATGCCTATCTATATCCATATATCCATATCTACATCTATGTCTACATCTACATCAATATCATCTATATAATCTATATCTATCTATACATAACAAAAATCATTAGCAATGACTGAATGGTGACATCTGGAGAGATGTCTAGGTCCTATTACAGGATACAAATAGGACAATATATCATCTCTAATAATTGGTACTATATTACTAATGATCTCTAAGAATGTCAATTTAGGTGACATACAAGACAATGATTTCAAAATCCTAATAACAAATTTGTTAAGAAATTCAAAAAGTATATGAACCAATGCCTGAATGAAGACAATAATTCACAAGTAGTTGGATACCTTACTAAAAACAACTCAAGATATGAGAATATATGATATTGTCTTTAATGCAAAAACAAATTGAATTAAAATTGAACTTTAAAATTCTGAAAGCAAAATTAAAAAGCTCAAATAAAATCAAGATTAGTAAATTGGGTCAAATGTAAGAGGCTCCCTGCTCTTGAAGGAAAGGAAGAATTGGATCACACAGTGTTCTGGAGAGGTTTATGTCAATTTGACATAAGCAGTGGTCATCTGAGACAAGCATCCTCAATTAAGACAATGCCTCCATAAGATCAGTCTGGACACAAGCCTGTATGGCATTTTATTAATTAGTGATTGATGCTGGAGGGACCAGATCAAGGTGAGGGTGTGGCCCTGGGCTGGTGGTCCTAGGTTCTATAATAAAGCAGGCTGAGCTGGCCGTGAGGAGCAAGCTAATAAGCAGCACCCCCCATGGCCCCTCCACCACCTACTGCCTCCAGGTTCCTGTTTGAGTTTTTCTTTCAGTAATGAGCTGTGATGTAGAAGCATAAACTGAAAGAAATATTTTCCTCCCAACTTCTTTGTGGTGTTTCACCACAGCAATAGAAAATCCACCTAAAACAGAAATCAGTGTATTTCTATAAGACATAAGACTGGAGAACCATCCCATAAACAGTCACCAAACCCAGACACTATTGTAGATGCCAACTAGTGCTTGCTGACATGAGCCTGATATAGCTGTCTCCTGAGAGGCTCTACTAGTGCCCAACTAGTACAGAAGTAGAGTCTCACAGCCATCCCTTGGACTGAGCACAAGGACCCCACTGAAGGAGTTAGAGAAAGAACCCAAGGAGCTGAAGGGGTTTGCAGCCCCTTAGGAGGAACAACAATATGAAATAACCAGTACTCTCAGAGCTTCCATGGACTAAACCACCAACCAAAGAGTACACATGGTGGGATTCATGGCTACAGCTGCATATGTAGCAGAGGATGGCCTAGTCAGTTATCAATGAGAGGAGAGGCCGTTGGTCCTGTGAAGGCTCTATGCCCCAGTATAGGGGAATGCCAGGGCCAGAAAGCAGGAGAGGGTGGGGTGGTGTGCAGGGTAAAGGGGGAGGGAACAGGATTTTGTTTTAGTTTTTGTTATTTTATTTTCAGAGGAGAAACCAGGAAAGGGGAAAACATTTGAAATGTAAATAAAAAAATATCTAATAAAAAACAAACAAACAAAAAATATTTTAAGAGATATATTTCTTAAAAGACTCTCCTTATGGTCCCATATATTTCCCTCACCTCTGTGGCTATTCTAAATGAAACACGTATCTCTGAGATTCAACATTAATATCCATAGATGAAAGAAAATAAAACATTTGTCTTTCTGTGTCTGGGTTATCTCACTCAGGATGTTTGTTTTCAACTCTATTTAGTTACACACACACACATACACACACATACACACACACACACTGAAAGGGTTAGGAATAGTTAAAATGCAGTTACACTATGGCAGGAGGTAACTCTGCTCCTACTAAAACCAGGGTCTATAAATAGCCCACAATCATAAATGATTTACTTCATTTAGCCAATGAGACCCCATAGATACTATAATGTTATAGGCTATTGTCAAGGCTATTTCTTACCATCCAGAACTTGATGATAAGGCCCTATTGCTGTAGACACAACATACTTGAGCCAAAGAATATAGAAAAAAGCAAGTTGACACTGACCTAGAATCTTCAACCCTATTGGCTATCTTTCATGGTGATGAGAGCAGCTATCAAATGTGCACAACAATCATATGCAACTGTGAACTCTGGCTGCATTAATCACTGACTTATGAAATGATGACACACCCACCCACTCGATTAATAGTAGCCTAGCTATCATGATATGAATCTGCCATTTTCTGATTAGATACATATATATGTATACATACATATACATAGATATATATGTAT